>OX401405.1:547500-852500 GCA_947846245.1 Cerastoderma edule
TATCGTTCATTTCGATCTATTTTATTTCGTCAAAACCTCCCTGTCTGTATTCTTAATACAGCCATTAAAACTTCTTTAGCGATTGCTTGGACGAAATGCTGCGGGGCCATTACGATGTTACTTCCAAAAGCACTGTTATGGACGCATAACCACGTCATATCGGTGTTACATAACATCTCGCATAACATTGTTGATCTAAGCTGTAATTATGGAAATATCTACATCTGAATCATTCGGACTACATCCCACAGGGCACTTTATGGTCGGCTGACATACTGTCTTTCTTTCAGAGCCATTTAGGACATAATACAAAATGTCAATTATGATAATAATGGGCGGTGTAAAGATTGGCCTTTTGCGTGTCTACTTTGTTTATTAAAATCTCATTATGAAATTAATTTCATAGATGATACATTCATAACTATGACGTAACAAAGGCATTCTTCTAAAACAAATATATCTATATTTTCTTTTTCAAATCTCACATGGTGGTTTTTAACAGAATGAGTAAACACACATAGAAAGACCGGATAATTCTGAAGTTGTTTCGAAGATACAAACTTTGTAGGTTTTGCAATACCTTCTAATAAAATACATCCAAGTATGTTTAACCCTTGTAGTGCTTTAACCGACTTCATGCTTGTACAGGCAGGAATTGATCCAGGCCAGCCGTCAAGAAAATTAGTGGCTTGCCCATGATCTTACCTGTTTGCTACTCCCAACATCTTTTATCGTCCAGATTAAGCAGATATTTTAGATTTTTAAAAGAAGACGTCAACAAAATCTATTTTCAGAAAATTACCTAGCAATCTAAGGATTAATGATTATCTTTATTTAGGTTTGTTATAAATTGGTCCATGTATAGCTGTATTGTAATATGTTTCATATTAAGAAAGGAGATAGGAGACAAGGAGTGTTTCAAAGGAATAATTCCAACTTGTTGACGACCTGTCACACAGATATAGACTACTCATAGATCAGGCTGCCTTTCAATTTGGCGCCAATTACAGGCGGGAGCATCACGTGACCAATGTTAACGATCTTACGTCCGAACAAGATGGCCGCACGCAGTTATTTTTGCCCTTTTTTACCTACTTTTGCCTATGCTTTATAACATTGTTATGTGTAACACCCGACAGAGAAATCAGAGTCGAAGACCCACTGTTTTGTAACTCGGATGATCCAAGCTGAAACTGTTTTGGACATGCGTCCCTGGCGACTGCGATGTCTCTGCTGAGTGTAAGATATAAAGTATGGGTTATCATATACCACTAGAACCGGAAAGTCGATGGTCAAGTCATTCGGGATGCACCATGTGGCTCTCATTGACAAAAGTAGGTGAAAATAACAAAAATATCTGGACGCAGCAGTCTTGTTTGGACATATGATTGTAAATATTTGTTACCTGATTCCCTCGTCTGAATTAAAACTTCATATGCTAGCAAAGAACATATCAACTTCTTCGCACCATTGTGTATAGTAGACCCTGGTGTGGTAAAGCGTATTTCTGAGCAACTTTAAAAGATAGACATATTTATTTACGTAATGTGTAAGTCGCCTACAGCTTTAACATTCTAATTCGTCAAGTTTTCCAAAAGCATATGGAAACATATCAATATGAAATGAAAAACTCTGAACAGACGTTTATAATGCGTCATTTATTTTACCGAACATCATGGAGTAGAATTTCAAGCTAACCCAGATTTTGTTTGAAAAGTTCGACACTGGTCATTCTTTGTAGACAATGACGTGATGGTCAAAGACAAACCAATATGAAAGGAATCGTACAGTTGAATCATTGGAGATACGTAATCAATGGTATTGGTGAACATATACAATACGCAGGCAATCACAAAACTGTGTTTGAAGCATCTTATTCTGAAATAAACGAAATGGTACATGTATATTCAAGTATATTAAGGTCGAATCCATAATCCCCTATTTTGAAATTTTGAAACCTATTCCATCTTCCGATTACTTCGGTCATTTTTGGTATACACCATTAGGACAGGGACTATTCGATGCGAATAGTTCCGGCTCTGACCGATGTATACAAGTACCGAGAACGATCGAAGTACTCCGACGAAAGAATAAATTTCAAATTGGCGGATTATTAGTATTCAGCCGTAAAGTTGAAACGTTATGTGTGCTTATCAATCACATTCCAATATTGGTTATTCCATGACAAAAAGGATATACTTTTCGTTTAACCGCAAAACCCATACCAGACAGATTAATATTGATGATAAAGAGATGTTGTTTGTCAAATATAGTACCTTAAGGAATTGTCGGGTATATATCATCGTTCAATACCAATCCCTGAGGCTATTATTCTATTATATATAAAGTAAAACGCCAATGGTTTGTCTGCATGGACAACATTTAACTGAATCATGTAGCTTTTCGTAGAATCGTTGGATCCTTCTCACATTTAGTACAATGTCTTATAACCTAGTACCAACTGATAATCGTAACTTAATCTGAATCCATCGGGTTTATCCAATGAAAACAGTGTATTTCTCGGCTTACGGAACTACCCGAGAAGTTCCGATTGAAGCGTATCCATGGGTTATTACAGACTCTTCAGTAACTGTATAAGGTATCATATATCCCACACAACCTTTGAGTTCACCTTGATCAATGTAATGAGGAAGTCAAACTAAAAGGTAGAATACAAATGATCCGCCATTTTGAAACACATTCTTTCGGCCGCCTTATCAAGCATCATACATCGCACATTGCAGTTTGAAAATTATTCTTATTTTTGTCGTGTATCTTGCGTAAACGATGGAAACTCATACGATAGCACTACTGTAACGGGGAAATATTAATCTTTGCTGATAAAAAAGAAGGAAACGCAAAATGGGAGCAACTATTATGTGTTTGTCTTATGATTAGGTATAAACTATACTTTGAATCCGTGGACTTCTTATCTTACAAGTAGATGACGTCAACGGATAGCTTATGTGATTGTTGATATCGAACCAAAAGAAGGATATAATTTAGGTAGTTACCCATCAAATAGACCCCCACAAAGGCGTGTTGATATGCATCAATTTGAAATTATTGTAATTATTCTCGAAACACGAACACATCGAAATGATAGGCCTTACGACAGAAATCGATTCAAGATTTTTCAAGGGTTATTTGAGAGAATGTTAAATATTTTTTCAATAAGAGTAGAACAAAATCATCCAATATACTGTTTAATGTAGCTATTGAAAGCATAATATATTCTGGAGGCGTCAATTTATGTAAGTACGTGTATGCACATTCTATATGCTGTAGATCTCTAAAGCTCTGTCACGCTTTTGGATAAAATAGATGATTATTCACTGTATACACATTTTCAAGAATTAAAATGATTTAATTTGCTTCCAATGACTTTTTTCTGTTAGAATCATTGAAAAGTAAATCTGATGTGTAGTTTTATAGATTATAATTTGCAACTTTAAAGTTTCCTCACATCTGTAGATTTTCACCTGTTAAGCGCGTGAGAGCATACATATGCAAACTGCAGTCAAGCTTAAATAAAACAGATGAACATATTGTCTACCGCGACACAATGCTCTCTCTTTTGTTTCCACTTAATCATTTTGTCAACTCGCTGTGTAAGTCTAATAAAACACTGATTCGAGGAAACGATCTGTCATGCGGCTAACATGAGACCCTACTCACGGGGACTGTTTATAAGACAGGTTTCTAATGAAGACAGGATCAAGTAACATCTCGTCTAGGTTATCCGTTTTGTTAATTAAATTCCGTGTCGAATAAATCACCCAGAAATTCCGCCGCGAATCCCTGTAATGCAGATGTCGTCTGCTTGGAAGCCGTAGAAACATGTTGAGTATTCGTTTCTTTGGATTCAGCCTTTTTGCTCTACGTGTATGTTATGTCACGGTGGTCATCGCTTCTTTCATGCGACAGAGATTCGATAGGATCTTAACCCTTTACCCTTTCCTTAACAATGACGACATTTGACCACTTTGTTGCAGACGACTTAAGAAAACCTTGTGGGAAAAGGGAAAATTGCTCGTGACGAGCGATTTCTCCATTTCCCACAAGGTTTTCTGCAGTATCAGAAGAATATTTTTCAACTTCATTACATTTTGAAATGTCGTCTGCATACTCTTTCAATATGGGACAGTCGAAAATTTGTTTGGTTAAAACAAGGGTTAGAAAGGTTAAACGAACGCCAACTTTCGACTGTCCCAAATTAAAAGGCTTTGCAGACGACATTTCAAATGTGATGAAATTGGAAAGAAATCTTCTGATAGAGTAGAAAAGATTGTGGGAAATGGAGAAATTGCTCGTTACTAGTAATTTCTCCTTTTCCCACAGTGTTTATCAGAAACGTTTTCCAACAATGTTTCCTGTCCTATCAGAAGATCGTTTTTTTTTTTCAATTTCATCACATTTTGAACTGTCGTCTGCAAACTCTTTCAATTTGGGACAGTCGAAAATTTGGCGCTTTGTAAAGGTTTAATACACCTCACCCGCTGTGAACATTTGACTGTTGACCGTAGCTCTAGATGCAGGTCGTGTGTGAGTTATGAACAATTATAGCCAAAAGGTTTGGTGCTGTTTAGATATACAAAAAAGTGTGTTGTTTAAATACAACAGCTAACATTAACTCTGGATGCGAGGTCTATTTAAGCTATAAACAATTTTTTCAAACTTTGCTGGTGGTGTTGAATTACACCAACAATGTTTGAACAGAAAGGCAGGGCTAATGTACATATAATTTGGATCAAAGGCTAGAAGCTTCCATGTTATTGCATGATGTTAAACCCATTACCAAACAATAATGACATTTGACAACTTTGTTGCAGACGGCCTGGAAAACAGTTTGAGAAAAAAAAAATTGCTCATTACGAACAATTTCTCCTTTTCCTACAGTGTTTTTATGTTCTTCGAGAAGATTATGTTCAAATTTCATCACTTTTTGAAATGTCGTCTGCTAACTCTTTCAACTTGAGACAGTCGAATGGCGTTTTGTAAAGGGTTAAAAGGCCTTGCGCGGTGCCCTCTCGACTGACTTTTCTCTGATATCGTTGGAAGTAGGTTGGTTCTTCTTCGTCTTAATTTCAACAACAAAACTACGACATAAGGGCAGATCTCAATGAAATTTAAGATATCTGGTTGTCAAAGGCTAATAAAACCCAAGACGAACATGTAAAGGGGCCTTATCCCACCAAGCTGCTGCTGTTTCCTTAGAATCTATTTTCGTTTCCAATGCTGGTCGCCCCTCCTTCCTGTACTTTGTGATAGATTTTCAACTTAGCACCACGCATTATTTTATCAAATTGCCATGAAATATTCTATGGTTATGTCATTGTTATATGAAATACTTTGTCATGGTGGCTTCATTAACCATAGGAATACACACAAGATGTACAGGTCTCGAATTCGGATCGTTAGGAAACCGCAAACCTTAAGAAATGACTTTTGATATATGACTGCTTCGTATAAACAGTACGATATATATTACGATAATATTACGAATATGTTTCTTCCATTGTCTTCTTGAAAATAATAACCTGAGAACCAAAGTAGTTGGCTCTCTTCAATTGTAACTATGATTTCGTAATTATGTTGCTGGAAGTGCTTCAAAATGTTCTTATTATCTTTTTTGCCTCCATCTCTTTAATTACGCGATCTTCAATTATTCTTAAAAAAATATTAGCGATAAAGGTGTATAAAGATGTGTTTTTTCAATCAATTAAATTAATCGCTTTTTCGCTTTTATTTTCAAATTAATCCTTTTTTGTTGATTACGAAACAAAACCATTGACACAGAATCACTACCGAGACCGCACTCTCTATTATTTTAACGTCGATGCATGCATATGGATAGAAAGAAAAGATACAACTATTTAGTGCGTATAAATTACACCCACCGCTTTGAAACAGTAACCATTGACAGTGTTCTCTTTTAACAAAACCAAACCATTCTTCTTTTTTCTTTCAGAATACTGCCAGGATGTTGAATCTACGTGATGCCTTCTAGGACATGACATCGATCGTCAAAAAGGTATGTTAAATAGAGTAATTTGAACGTGTTTTTTGGATATTCTATTGGCAAACTCGGTTGGTTCTGGGTCTGATCCCGTTGTCAATGTATATCCACAGAGGGCCATTGAGATGTTTACCCTTCTTATCAAGATATATCATATGTATCAATATAACATTTAGATATGCAGTGTATTCAATTATTTGATAACCAACATAAATTGGTACTTAGTCCTGCACGGAAAGAGTTTTATAAACCAACATTGTTTATTTACAGCAGACCAAACCTTTATCAATAATAGGGACACAACTAATATTGAACATTTATTTTCATAACACCTGCGCCTGCACATAGTAAATCAATCTTTGTTTGTCTCCTGTTTTGAGATCAGTAACCCCAATCTCTTGGAATCCAATATTGTGACACACTGCTTTTAGAGATGCAGACGTCCGCCGAGGGAGTAAAAGTGTCAATTAAAACCACTCTTTCAGAGGATGTTGCTTTGTGAATACCAACTTAAGACAAAGGCAGTAATGTAAGGCCAAATATTTCATTTGCTTCCAAAATTGTACGTGTACTTAAATCTATTGACTTATGGGTAATGAATGCATCAAAGCGCCAGAATATCCATGTGGAAAATGCACAGACTTTAAATCATACGAAAAGATTTTCTGTTCCTCATTACAATAGGGGGAATTGGCCGCTATGTATGACAGTGGAATATTCATTCCCTAAATGGCACACCTGTATAAACTCTTATGTAAATCCATGAATCTTTTGTTTAAATGATTGTTAAAAGTTTTATGTAGCATGTAATGTTCAAAATGTAACACATATTATGTAATTTAATACAATGTTATATATCTGGAGAAATGTTAAAACAGATTTAAATCCCAGTTGAAAAAAACCCTATCTTTCCTATATGGCACTCCGGCATAACTTTAGACTGTTGATAAACGGCATGGGCCTAATAGAAATTTAGGTCGCTTTCATACGAATCGGTCGAATTCGTTTAAAATCTACGTCGCTTTCATACGAAACTGTCTTATTCTTATAAGTTTACGTCGCTTTCTCACGACGGAAGTATTCGTTTTAAATATACTTCGTTTTCATACGAAACTGTCGTATTCGTTAAAAAATCTACATCGTTTTCTTACGAAACTGTCGTATTCGTATAAAAACTACGTCGCTTTATTATGAAACGGTCGTTTTCGTTTTGAATATACTTCGTTTTCATACGAAACTGTCGTATTCATATAAAAACTACGTCGCTTTATTATGAAACGGTCGTTTTCGTTTTAAATATACTTCGTTTTCATACGAAACTGTCGTATTCGTATAAAAACTACGTCGCTTTATTATGAAACGGTCGTTTTCGTTTTAAATATACTTCGTTTTCATACGAAACTGTCGTATTCGTATAAAAACTACGTCGCTTTATTATGAAACGGTCGTTTTCGTTTTAAATATACGTCGTTTTCGTACGAAACTGTCGTATTCGTTAAAAAATCTTCGTCGCTTTCTTACGAAATTGTCGTATTCGTTAAAAAATCTACGTCGTTTTCATACGAAACTGTTGTATTCGTATAAAAACTTCGTCGCTTTATTATGAAACGGTCGTTTTCGTTTTAAATATACGTCGTTTTCATACGAAACTGTCGTATTTGTTAAAAATTCTACGTCGCTTTCTTACGAAACTGTCGTATTCGTATGAATTCTACGTCGCTTTATTATGAAACGGTCGTTTTCGTTTTAAATATACTTCGTTTTCATACGAAACTGTCGTATTTGTTAAAATCTACGTCGCTTTATCATGAAACTGTCGTTTTCGTTTAAAATTTACGTCGTTTTCATACGAAACTGTCGTATTCGTTAAAAAATCTACGTCGCTTTCTTACGAAACTGTCGTATTCGTATAAAATATAGGTCGCTTTATTATGAAACTGTCGTTTTCGTTTTAAATTTTCGTCGTTTTCATACGAAACTGTCGTATTCGTTAAAAAATCTACGTCGCTTTCTTACGAAACTGTCGTATTCGTATAAGATCTATGTCGCTTTATTATGAGACGGTCGTTTTCGTATAAAATCTACGTTGCTTTCATATAAGACATTCGAATTCGTAATAACAAAAGAGACGGTGCGGTGCATTCTTGTATGCCAGTCACCACTACATTGAAGCCATACCTAAATAGGAACTCGTAAATGTGTTATGTCTGGTTATTTTAGTCCCACAATAAATATATCATGTATACGCCAGTGGCAGGGATGGTGTATGTTGAAGTCTAAAGGGAATATCATCAGGTGGGGAATGTCTTATACCAATGTTATTAGACTATAAAATGGATTTTCTTTAATCGTGTATGGCATCATTAAATGTATAAATACACATTCATGTATGTTAGGGAAGGTTGACTTAGACTTGATTCGCAAGTCTATGGAAAAAAATATATATCGATGTTATATCAAATTTCATTTTTATTCGTTAGAGTATTGGATGAAATCGTAAAGAGCAGCCAGCATAAAAGGGTCTATTTAGAAAAATACCAGGTGCCTTATTGTACATATATATACATTGTTCTGTCCCTAGCCAGAATACTGTTTTCTCAACAAAGATATGATGATTGTTGAGGACGAATACCATGCATTTTTATATGTGAAAAGTTTGGAGACATTCAACATATCTATTTATATAATCGGTATAAAGCTCGTCAAAACTTAGATAATTTTTACAATCTTTTTAAATGCAATGACGAAACGACATTGAAAAACCTAGCGTTCTTTGTATCAAAATTACTAGAGCACATTTCTAGTTGATTTCCTTTTATCCTTAAAACATAACAGCAAATACTATATTGATAGTGTGGGGCACATCTGATTTTGATTTGTATTTTGTAATATGTATATGTATTGTGGGCCGGAGGCCTTTTTACTGAAATAAAATTATGATGGTTATGATGATGGACAAATATTAACCCGATATGACGGTTCCAACGAGTGTACGTACTTTCTGGGAGAGTATGAGTAACGTGTACATGCGGTTGTACGGTGTACAGGTTTCTCTTCCATAATTAACGTTATATGAAATGTGAATAATGAGTGGCTCAAAAATTCAGAAATCAGTAAAATTGAAATAAATTAGTATTTGTTGAGTAAATGAGCATTGCTGTATTTTAATTGGCAGAGAAATCTAACGCATAGCACAAAGAACCAAAGAAAACAAAACTAATTAAGCTCGCAAAATGAATGTAAACAACCAAGGTAACTTCATGCAATTACTGCAGAACTAACTCATTACATTATCTTTGAATGATTCAAAACCATTTCATTGACATATGTCATACGTGCGAAAGATGTTTACTTTAACAATGCTGTAGTTCCAACATGTTTAAGAACTCTATTCATCCAGAAGATGCAAGTAGTATCCACACCTACATACTCATTAGAAATACCAAAGCTCTTTACGTACTATATATCCGACTAAATACTAACAATGCATAGCTATAGCATGAATTCTTAAAGGTCGCCATGACATTCAGACAAGGAATCATGTCATTCAGACATGGAAACACTCAATCTATGACTTTCTTTTCACTGAGTATAAAGCTATAAAGAACATCTAGAAAAATGTTGAGTACAAAAAGTCATTGTTTGAATGGTATAATGTTTGACTGAATTGTATTGAGGCATCTAAAGGTTCGATAAAACAAACAGAAATAACAGATATCATTACGAATAGAGACCCAGTCCTAGATTATGGAAGCTAATTGCTTGTTTTGACCAAGGTATATATAGAGAATAGATGGTTGCTGTCGTGAGTCGGAAATGTTTTTGGGCAAGGTGTAGGAATATTATCTGGTGAGCCGAAGGCGAATCGGACAATAATCCGAAGCGGATCCCGATAACATTTCTTATTCAAAGACATAAACCATCTCTTCTCTATTCATTATTTTACTTATATGGATTCAAATAAACAAACACAAAGGAAAATATAACACGAACAAAGTTATTAAAAAAAGATCAATAGTGACAGATGCGTACAGTGACGGATATCCAAAATGTTATACAGTACCCTGTTATCGGTTTGTAAATTGCCTTAATGACAGGATAACAAGGTACTAGTATACGAATCGACATGAAGTTTTTGAAAACTGCAATGAACATAAAGTAAACGAACAAACCCTTTTATGGAACTTGTCGCCAAGCGCTAATCATTTTGTTTTTATAACCCAGTACATTGTTATTATGTTGTGCAACACACAATTATTACCAACGTATCGAATTTCATGATACAAATTAACCCCCATAGAAAATAAGGCTGTGTTTATATCAGTTTCTATTCCTGTTGCTTTGTAGTTATTTTCAAAATAAACCATCTGCACTCTCGGGTTACTTGATAAACAAACCCATCAATTTACGAGCAAAACAACAATTGCATAAAAACTTGTATAATAGCTTCCCCAAATGTCATTCCGTGTATCGGCAATATCATTACTATTTAGAAGCCTATTATAGGTAACAACATGATATTGTTGGCACTGCGAGTCCATATATAGTTATACTTTCGCCGTGTTTCTGTTGAACATTCATAATTTGGCGTCAAACCAAAGGAATCCGTCGAATTCTGGTGCAAATGTACGGTACTGCATTTCAAAGATACCAGTGAGGCCAAAAAAGAGGGATCCGGTTTCGATCCTCACCTCCACCGCTGATTTTTTGGAAGTGTCCTTTTAACAGCCATACACTAATACTGGTAAATCCCAGGAAAACCGTCACATAACTCAGTAGTTATTGGCATGGCGTGAATAAACAATTAAATTCCCATTTAGATGTGTTTCATGAGTTGCAAGATCTGATTTCGAGCTACCTAGGCCTACCTGTCAATGCGAAATCATTTTTTTGCACTTGTCCGGAAATTGATTATAAAGTAAATTTCAGTACACTTCCATATAGCCTAAGACTGGTAGATCACTCTGGAAGCTTCTTTATGACTGAAACGCTGTTGAAAACAACGCTAATCTGAAATATATACAAATGCTTATACATGTAATATATAACACAAAAACATAGACCATGAGATATTTCCGTCTTATATAACTTACCTGGCACAGGGATTATATGATAGCCAGGTGACATACCATTCAATCTTCAAAAGGTCACTGCCTTTAACATTTGAAGAAGTGATGAAAACTGTTCGCTGACGACAATAACAATCATTATTCAGCTGTAAGACACATTTGGATTTATAAAATAAAAATGATTTATGATTTGTAAAGGGCATTTCTTTTCCCTTTTGTCTCACTCACTTGATATTATTGATATGTGTCGTCTTCAGTGGACAAACGAACAGCGATAACAGGTAGTGAGATAAACAGATAGTTTTGTAAGAAATAGAGGATCTTATTTCCTTCTCATAACCTGTGGAGTTTTTTGTATTGATGTAAAGAATGGACATCTGCCCGTATCCTGCCAAATACCCATCCATCCCCTTATAAAAAGTGTATCAACAGTAGGACAATTATGGAGTATGGCGCAGTATAATTTAAGGACGTTCTCGGTAGTTTTATCTGCGCACTTCATCTGCGCATCCAAGGGAGATAATAATCTGTTACCGAAGAGGTACTTGCATAGTAGTCGGATAAACTCTTTATTCGTACGAAATTTACTGTATGCAATTTTTTACAAAGATTAATCATATTATCCATGCAACTTCAAAAGGTTATTAACATCATTATATATTTATCATGCAGATTAGGCCCCCAGCTTCTATTTTTCAAGTTTAAAGTTATCTTAATCGATTTTAGAAATGTTTTTCAAATACAGTTACCATAGAAACTGTAATTTTACAGAAAAACTAACCCGTCAACATATACTTTTTTTGGCATTTTGTATTTCCAGATTAAATTTTACCTCACATACTGAAAATTAAGAAAATTCTGTGAAAGGAATTTTTAAATATTTTCATTTATTTGTAATATACATATCAATTTTCATTGGTTTTTGACGAACTCAAAAAATTGAAAAACTGATTTGGATCACAAAAATTGTTCAGATTGTAAAAATTTGAAGAAACATTGAATTATAAAGTATAGAATATATGAATTCATATTTTTGTGTTAATAAACATTCCAGAAAATATTTTATTACCTTAAAAGATGGTATGGTCATTTTGACCTTTTTGTCCCAAACTGTTACCATGGAAACTGTCATTTTACGAAAAGACTAACTCGTCGACCTGCATTTTTCTTTTCATTTTTGAATTAGCAATAGAATTTTGAATACCATATCAAAAATTTAGAAAATTCTGTGAAATGATTATTTTCTTATAAAACTGTAGAACATGTCCTTAATTGTTGGTTCGAGAAGTTGTATGTCATTTTGGTTCCTTAAATCTTCCATAGAAGGAACACGAACATGGGGAAGTATGCAGTAATGATTAAAGTAGTTAGTGAAGGTGATGAAATATTAGTATGAACAGGTCAATCCAGACAGAGGGAACATGCTCGAGTACACTTTACCCGGTCATGGTTGCCGCTAGATAGTATCAAACCTAGAACTCACAATGATAAATCATAACTTCTAGCCACTATTTAACCTTATGTGAAAGCAATGTATTCCATTATCGATTCACAATAAACCCAGCGTGATCTGACCAACGTTTGATGAAACTAATGTTATTTTAATTATGGCATGAATTGTTTCATTCCCTGCCTACACTACATTACTATTTGCTTAAATATATTCTTAGGGCATCATTTGATTTCCAAGTCAACATGCCTAATGTTTTGAATAAAAGGTTTTTTGCAATGTTTGTAATGTACAGTCTACCAGTTTCTACTCGATAGCACCGTAGCCACGCAGTGTGCATCTTGAGATACACTGTTAGCCGCGGGTTTGCTTGGCTATCCCTGTATAAACTTTAAATTCCAGGCAATGGTAAAAGCTACTCTGCTAAGTGACTGTTATGGTATCTGAAGGATTACATGAACCTTTGTTTATAGTGTTTAATTTGTTTTACTTTTTCTTCTTGTTGTAATTCTACATGCATGTGTTTGTTTGGCAAGAAACTGTATAGTTTAAGTCAATAAATGAGTATTTATCTTGATTCTGAACATTATTTCCAATATCTCTCAATATATATTGAAAGGTTCATAATTGTGAATACCAGGCGAATGTAAAGGTTCACTGAACCCCGTATTGAAAATGAAATAATGTCTGATACACCGTTAAACTAGAATTAATATCAATCGTAAAATTGTCTCACATATTTATGCGGGGGTTGAACTAGACGGCATTTCATTGACATTTCTAGACTATAAAGATTGCAAATATATATGGCAGTAAAAACCAGTTCGCCGTAATAAGGCATATTAAACGTGGCTAGAGGCTTTGGAATGAATGTGGTGCGAACTTTAGAGGATTCTTATGAAATTGTATGTGAACATGTTGTATTTAGACTAACAGTAAGTACTTGCAGTGTTGTGCTTGAATTGGATGTTTAAGCAGATTGCTATTAACTTCATTATTTCTCTACCATTGTAATAATGTTGGGAATCCATAGGAGTTGTTGTTGCTGAAAGACGACTTATATGAATGCCAATAATATATCTTTTTTCTTTACCTCTGGGCTTGTTTCTCAATGCATTCGCCTCGAAACTCACCCCTTATTATCTCGTCGATAATACATAATGTGTTACTGTCATGTGATAATTTTGCATATTCATTACGTCAGGCTCTGTACGTATCGGCAATGGCTTTCAGATACTAAGTTGTGAATGTACGGAATGTGCAGATTCGAAATCATGAAGTAATTTAGCGTTTAACATCAGCGAACGTCTAATGCAAAGCTTTCATGAAATCTTGTCTTATAGAGAATAGTGGTTGATGTCTTGAATCGGAAATGTTATCGGGCAATGCTTAGGAATATTATCCGGTGAGCCGAAGGCGAAACGGATAATGAATATTATCCGGTGAGCCGAAGGCGAAACGGATAATAGTACGAAGCCGAGCCCGATAACTTTTCCCATTCAAAGACACCAATCATCTTTTCTATTTATCCTATTGCCTTTATGTATTCTTTCAAACAAACAAAATGTAAATAAAACACGAGAGAAAAGGAAACAAAATGATACAGAATGATGTAAACATGACGTAATGGCTTTCTTATAATATATGACGTCATGATTCGTCACGTGCATGTGTTTTATGGTAAGTGCAGGATATCACAAATGTTATACGGCACCTAGTTATCGGTCCCAAAATGACACTAGTGACAGGGATAAAATATCATCTCTGTGACATTTATACAGGCGTCTTACATAAATGTTCACCTATGAAAATCTCTCAAGTAATGAAGCCGTATGAGCGTGTAGTAGTGGAGAGGAAAGGACAGCTATGTAACAACCCGTTATGTAATAGAGTTGCATAATGTAATAATTATTACAAAACGGGTTGAAGTTTATTACATTTTGCATTTTTCGATGCGAACCCATTGTGTAATAAAGTTGCATAACGTAATGATTATTACAAAACGGGTTGAGGCGTATTACACTTTGCGTTTTTCGATGCCAACCTGTTATGTAATAAAGTTGCAATATGAAATAATTATTACGAAACGGGTTGGTTGTTTTTTTAAACCTCAACCCGTTTTGTAATAATTATTACATTATGCAACTTTATTACATACTGGGGTTTTACACAGCTATATCGACAGCTATATCGACAGGCGTGCTTACCGCCTTTCAATAAATGAGGTTATAAAATCCAAAATTCAATCAACAATCCAATTCATTATAATTTGCCCTAGGTATCGATTATGTTGACATGCATTTGTTATAAATTGAGAACCTATTTCATTCATACATTTTACATTCGTATTCATACATGATTATGACTGATTATGACTGTAATAATATTTAATTTTTCCTTTTTTATGCAGTTTTACCTCTCTTTGTCTGTGTGTCTTTTCTTTTTACAATTGTTGTTATATTATTGTAATACAAATGAAATAAAAGAAGCTGTGCAGCTTCACAAAAAGAAACAAAAAAAAACTATTTTCTTCGTATTTAGTAAAGGTGGTGCGAGTGTTGCTTTGTTTAACAAAAATAGTTTCTATCCCAATTGAGTGTAACGAAGGGTTTTCCAGTGTGTCGTGTCCTTATAAAAACTTTGTTCATGGACTGTAATATATAATTATGCGTACTTGGAAAGTATATAATAAAACAAAGAAACAGAAACAGATCTAGAAGAAAAAAATCATTGTAAAATTTAAGTAGATGATAGAAAGAAATCAGATTGATCAATCAAAACTAAAATTGGCTGATTTGATCTCTTTAAGAGTTGATAGCGTGACGTAAATCATTTGTATTTTATGGAATAAAGTCCGAATAATTCCTATAAAAAAGAACGTTTTGTCTCCTCTTCCAAGTGAGTAATCTAGACTTACCATTACGTTATTATTACTGTAAGACAAAACTCCCCTCTTCGAATTCAAATGAGCATGAATGCCCAACGACGAATGATAACGGTCATTTTTGTCATCTGCAGTGGTTTGTGGAGGGTAAACCCAGCACAATGTTCATGTCAACGTTCATTTCACATTTATTTTAGTATTCTGTTGTATTACCAAGTTGAGTCAATCCTGGAGCACAACTCTATTTGTTTCCCGACAATAACATTATTGATACACTTGTCCATAAATTGATCTGGCCAAGTAACAAATACGTTATATGTGACTAAAAAGGATGATAAAATAAGATGGCATAAAAATACATTTAAAAAGGTAAACCTTCTCTTTCACGACCTCCCACACACACGCACGCGTTTTACTCCTTTTAGCAAATGATATTGGTCACAGAAATTCAGTGACGGGGAAGCGTAGAATTTACAGCATTTACTGCACTTGCAATGGAAACCTTTAAGGAACATTGACTAATTGCTCGTAATAAGCATTTCTTTCATTTACGACAATGGTTCATACCTAAAACCATTACTTTTTTTCTTGATTTACATGCTTTTTATCGTCTGATGTCTCTACCATTTTTATAACTCACAAAGTCAAATAGAGGGTAATCATTAAAAGACGGTCTCTTCATCTAAGACTTTAAATAACCCTTTTGCATTTTCGTTCCCGAAACCTCAACTGTTTTTCCTTTAAACGTAACTAGGCTCAAAATAAATTTAAAAAAATAAATTTGGATATAAGAATTCAGCGTATACGATTTGGTCTTCCAAATATACATGAGTATATACAACAACACGTGGGGACATTGGTGCAGGGCTAGAGCTTCGGGCCTTAGTACCGAGGGTCCCGGGTTCGAATCCCCATTTGGCGAGGTGAAAACTCCCGGAGCTAACCCACAAAACGGCGCGATTACTGGTTAAGTATCCAGGAAGCAGTCATCGAGAGTGGCTTTGAACAAGCTTTAAGCCTCCTTCACAATCGATGTAAAACAAAATATGGTGAATAAACACTTAGCAAGAAACATGCATATTGCATTGAAGTGTTAGGATATATGATAATCGTGACATTTTGTATTCCAGACATACTTTGAACAATATCGTCACCGTTGAATATAGAATGCCTTTTATTAAAGTAGGCCTTGTTGATAGTTGAACGTTCTTATATTAACGATGCATCAATGCTGTATGGAACTTGACACCATGAGCATTCATGCTTTGAATCCAGCACGATAAGTAATTCCTCTTTATCAAATTACATGGGAAAATAATTGGAAAGGGAACAGTTTCTTCATCAGATTCCCCTATTCAAGCTTGCAGCTATTAAGTGAATGTGGATTTTGTCTTGAAGGAATAATGAGTGTCTTTTTAAAATGACAATTGGTCACTAGTATTTCAATTCCATTCGGCATTCCTTTTCTATGGGATTACGGTATAGTATACGCCTGATCAATACCAACTGCTTTTTATTTTATAACCATGACAAGCCGTTGTTTTGCTCTAATCGAACAACTTCTTTTCCTCTACAATACTAGTAGCAAAATTAAAACATAATCGAAAACTATAATCGGCTGTTCAAGACTATGTTTTAATCTCTTTTCGCATTTAAGATTGTGTTAGTTGCCTAAAAATAGCATTAGTAACTAAGCATTACAAAATATAAAAGTAATATTAATAAGCCATCATTAGAGTAATTACCCCCTTTGTCACATTTTTTTGTATGATGTTCCATTGAAATCTTGTCTTGAAATCCAGCTTTCCGATGAAATTAACCAAGGATTGTTTTCGTTCAAAAAAGGTGCTTCGGGGAGGCTCCGGGAAGAGAAGTAACCATGGCAACAAAAAGGACAACACCGTCAACGGAAGTTCCGGTCAGCTCCCTCCCTGCCCCCAGCTTCCGCCTTCTCCGGACCTTTCCGGTCTGTCTCCGGAGGAAGTGATGCGACTCAAAGATGTGATCAAGAGACAGGAGGAGTTCGAACATCAGGAGATAGAACGGTTAGAGTAAGTAGACAGCGTCCCTTTGGTGTCTCTTTGTTGGTTAATGCGACTCGAAGCATGGGCTGTAACAGGTTGTTCAACTCATGGTTGTCTTAAGATCCAAACAAACCATTATTATATTGTTTCTATTTTTGTCATTTTTAACTAGGTGATCATCTTTATCAGTCATGAGTCCTGTTATTTGTAAGTTATATTCAAGTTACATTATAAGTACAATTACAGCGGTATTTATGGAGAATGTGTTTTTTCATAAACAGGTTTTACATAATAAGACAATATGGCAAGCCATCGTGCGTTATGCACTAGTATTCAGGATTCGCCTTTCAAAGCATTCAAGGGTCTCCATAGCGGAGCAGTTAGAGCACAGATATCGGAATTAAAAAGATCCTCTCCGTAAGATGTCAATATCTGATGAAGGCATTCGTTAATGGGAAGAAGTTTCCCGGTTGACTTACGGAATGCCGATGGTTATACATAAAACTATTAAAAGACATAAGGTATAACCCTTTATAAAGATAAATATGTTAGCAAGAGGGTCCTTGAAGGTGAGGAAAAAACAATTTATCAAATCATTAAACGCGAGTATCCTGCCACCCAATCTTTGCAGTCAAAACACAACAACCTTCAGCATTATTCTTTATCTTTTCTATTTTTTGTCAGAAAGTTGCGGGAAAGTATGAACGTTTACGAAGAAGAGGTGAAGATGTTTGCCAGCCAGAAAAGTAAACTAAAGCAGGTAGACCTGCGGTTGTGCAGGTTGTGTTTCAAGACAAAGTTTGCTGATGGTATCGGAAAGGCGTGTGCAGAGTGCCACAAACGAGTCTGTAACAAATGTGGCTCATTCTCCAAACCAAAGACGAACGGCAAAAAATCAAAAGTAAGTGGTGTTTATTGTCATACCAATATAGCAAGCAACGTTTGATGATCAATGAGAATAGCATATCACAAGGAGATGAAAGAAATGTCTTGTAATTTATTTGTTCTGCTTCTTTGAAAGGTGATTACACGAAGCAAAGTCCTATATTTACAGACCATTTCAATGGCCACATGCTATAATTTGGAATCACGTTAATTGCGATCAAGTTTTTTTTTTATAGATGTATCTTTAGTAAGTGAGTATAAGACAATGTCATCTGACCAATACATCTATTATTTCTTGTCAAGCATGCTTCTTTTATATATATATATATAGGTTAAGCCGTTCTCCAATACATTTTTCTTCATATACTAGAACGATATCCTGTGTAAACTACACACGATCTTCATAAACATACATGAAAGTAATACAAATGAAATGCTAGAATCAAATGACGGAAAGACGTTTGTTGATACGCGCCCATCCCGATTGAATAATTCATATAGAACGGAAACACGTCATTTGGTTCGAAAAAAGAAGAAATAATTGCCTGGGATTGAAGCAAAAATACTTTCACCTGTAAGTCAGCTTTAAATGAATGAATGAAGACTAACCTAAGCTCATAGCTCTAAAGGCCCGCGTGCTCACTAAATAGAAGAGACATAAAAATGTGAGAAAGTTCTTAAATTGTAATGTTTTAAACTGTATACGTATGTTGTAACTCTCCTCTTCAGATTTGTTCACATTTTACGCATGTTAAGGTTATCCGGTTTGCCTTACATTTCAGGGAAGATGGCGTTGCTCAATGTGTCAAATGAAACGAGACATGGTTGCTATGTCGGGGGTATGGTACCATGGTAACGAAGGAAAGCCGGTTACAGTTTCGTCGCTCATGAAAAAACTCAGCGTCTCCGAGGTGGAGTCGTCAGAAAACGACGTGAGTAAAAGCGTCGTGTAATGTTATCGCCATTTGACGCCAACGTAGCAACGTCCCTTGTTAGTACTTTAAGAATCATTGCATGCCATATGTCTATGTTATTAACCATTATAGTGCTGGAATCGACTTCATGCTTATGCAAACAGGTTAGATCCAGACCAGCCACCAAGTAAATTGGTGGCTGGCCTGTGATCTGACCTGTTTGCTTCTCTGAGTATCTTTCCTCATCAAAATTAAGCATATATTCAAGGTTTTGGAATGCAAACGTCACAAAAATGTATTTTTAGAAAATTACCCAGCATTCTAAGGGCAAACGACGATTCATTTCTGAGCGTTAATTTCCATAGAACCAATCTAACAGAGTCCTTAGAAATTCACGATTACGATTTACCGCTTGCCATTGGAGACAGATATCCACTACGCGAATGGTTATGCATTCTTTTTCTGTCATTACTATATCCCCAAGGGTTTTAATGGCCTTAATGACAACTTTCATTCCAAGTGGACAATCCAGCAGATTTGGTACCTCGCAAATAAACGTATCATGTATCTTAATACAGTTTTGCCCACGATAACTAAATGGAAATTCCTTTTTCTTCCAAAACAACTCGGTACAGTGTTCAAATGGTTAGATATTTCACTGTTCGAATCGTTTGCATTCTTTATGATAAAAGGCAGAGAAGTATACTAATTTGTAAAGCTGCCTTTCTCTTTAACATTGCTCAAGCAAACACATCTGTTGACAGTATTGTGTAATGAAATACTCATTTTGATATACAATCCGCCTCGTGAACATGCTAATCGAAGTGTACGCTGCATTAACACTTTGTTCTATACAAACAACGTAATACATGCAGCCAGCATTGTAGTGTGTGCGTCGAACGCTGTTTTAATACGCTTCGTATGTAACATGACGTACATGTACATTAGCATAATTCTATTTCAACATTAAGCACATAGGCTCATACAATATATGTATAATAACATACAAAAGCATGATTTTATTTTAACATTAAGCACATGTGCTCATAGGATGTGTGTATTATTAAATATATTAGCATTATTGTATTTTAACATTAAGCACATAGGCTCATAGGATGTGTGTATCATTAAATATATGAGCATTGTTGTATTTTAACATTAAGCACATAGGCTCATAGGATGTGTGTATCATTACATAACATAGCATAATTGTATTATAACATTAAGTACATAGACTCATACAATGTGTGTATTATTACATATATTAGCATTATTGTATTTTAACATTATGCCCTTTGGCTCATAGGATGTGTGTATTATTACATAAATTAGCATTATTGTATTTTAACATTAAGCACATAGGCTCATAGGATGTGTGTATTATTACATATATTAGCATTATTGTATTTTAACATTAAGTACATAGACTCATACAATGTGTGTATTATTACATATATTAGCATTATTGTATTTTAACATTATGCCCTTTGGCTCATAGGATGTGTGTATTATTACATAAATTAGCATTATTGTATTTTAACATTAAGCACATAGGCTCATAGGATGTGTGTATTATTACATATATTAGCATTATTGTATTTTAACATTAAGTACATAGACTCATACAATGTGTGTATTATTACATATATTAGCATTATTGTATTTTAACATTATGCCCTTTGGCTCATAGGATGTGTGTATTATTACATAAATTAGCATTATTGTATTTTAACATTAAGCACATAGGCTCATAGGATGTGTGTATTATTACATATATTAGCATTATTGTATTTTAACATTAAGCACATAGGCTCATAGGATGTGTGTATTATTACATAATTAGCATTATTGTATTTTAACATTAAGCACATAGGCTCATAGGATGTGTGTATCATTACATACATAAGCATAATTTTATTCTAACATTAAGCAGTGCTCATAGGATGTGTGTATCATTACATGCATTAGCATTATTGTATTCTAACATCAAGCAAATAGGCTCATAGGATGTGTGTATCATTACATACATGAGCATATTTTACTTTAACATTAAGCACAGAGGCTCATAGGATGTGTGTATTGTTACATGCATGAGCATAATTTTATTCTAACATTAAGCACATAGGCTCATAGGATGAGTGTATCATTACATACATAAGCATAATTTTATTCTAACATTAAGCACAGAGGCTCATAGGATGTGTGTATCGTTACATGCATGAGCATAATTTTATTCTAACATCAAGCAAATAGGCTCATAGGATGTGTGTATCATTACATACATGAGCATATTTTACTTTAACATTAAGCACAGAGGCTCATAGGATGAGTGTATCATTACATACATAAGCATAATTTTATTCTAACATTAAGCAGATAGGCTCATAGGATGTGTGTATCATTACATGCATGAGCATAATCTTATTTTAACATAACACAAATAGGCTCACAAGATGTGTGTATCATTATATACATGAGCTTTATTTTATTCTAACATTAAGCACATATGTTCATAGGATGTGTGTATCATTACATACATGAGCTTTATTTTATTCTAACATTAAGCAAATAGGCTCATAGGATGTGTGTATCATTACATACATGTGCATAATTTTATTCTAACATCAAGCACATAGGCTCATAGAATGTGTGTATCATTACATAAATAAGCATTATTTTATTCTAACATCAAGCAGATAGGCTCATAGGATGATTGTATCATTACATACATGAGCAATATTTTATTCTAATATTAAGCACATAGGTTCAAAGGATGTGTGTATCATTACATACATGAGCATTATTTTATTCTAATATTAAGCACAGAGGCTCATAGGATGTGTGTATCATTACATACATGTGCATAATTTTATTCTAACATCAAGCACATAGGCTCATAGAATGTGTGTATCATTACATAAATAAGCATTATTTTATTCTAACATCAAGCAGATAGGCTCATAGGATGATTGTATCATTACATACATGAGCAATATTTTATTCTAATATTAAGCACATAGGTTCAAAGGATGTGTGTATCATTACATACATGAGCATTATTTTATTCTAATATTAAGCACAGAGGCTCATAGGATGTGTGTATCATTACATACATGTGCATAATTTTATTCTAACATCAAGCACATAGGCTCATAGAATGTGTGTATCATTACATAAATAAGCATTATTTTATTCTAACATCAAGCAGATAGGCTCATAGGATGATTGTATCATTACATACATGAGCAATATTTTATTCTAATATTAAGCACATAGGTTCAAAGGATGTGTGTATCATTACATACATGAGCATTATTTTATTCTAATATTAAGCACAGAGGCTCATAGGATGTGTGTATCATTACATACATGTGCATAATTTTATTCTAACATCAAGCACATAGGCTCATAGAATGTGTGTATCAATACGTAAATAAGCATTATTTTATTCTAACATCAAGCAGATAGGCTCATAGGATGAGTGTATCATTACATACATGAGCATTATTTTATTCTAATATTAAGCACATAGGCTCATAGGATGTGTGTATCATTACATACATAAGCATTATTTTATTCTAACATTAAGCAAAAAGGCTCATAGGATGTGTGTATCATTACATAAATAAGCATTATTTTATTCTAACATCAAGCAGATAGGCTCATAGGATGAGTGTATCATTACATACATGAGAATTATTTTATTCTAATATTAAGCACATAGGTTCATAGGATGTGTGTATCATTACGTACATAAGCATTATTTTATTCTAACATTAAGCAAATAGGCTCATAGGATGTGTGTATCATTACATAAATAAGCATTATTTTATTCTAACATCAAGCAGATAGGCTCATAGGATGAGTGTATCATTACATACATGAGCATTATTTTATTCTAACATTAAGCAAATAGGCTCATAGGATGTGTGTATCATTACATAAATAAGCATTATTTTATTCTAACATTAAGCAGATAGGCTCATAGGATGTCTGTATCATTACATAAAGCACATAGGCTCATACGATGTCTGTATAATTACATACATGAGGATAATCTTCTACTAACCTCAAGCACATATGCTCATAGGATGTGTGTATCATTACATACATAAGCATAATCTTATTCTAACATCAAGCACATAGGCTCATAGGATGTGGGTATCATTACATACATGAGCATTATTTCTTTCTAACATTAAGCACATAGGCTCATAGAATGTGTGTATCATTACATACATGAGCATAATCTTCTTCTAACATCAATCACATAGGCTCATAGGATGTGTGTATCATTACATACATGAGCATAATCCTATTCTAACATCATGCACATAGGCTCATAGGATGTGTGTATCATTTCATACATGAGCATTATTTCTTTGTAACATTAAGCACATAGGCTCATAGAATGTGTGTATCATTACATACATGAGCGTAATCTTATTCTAACATTAAGCACATGTGCTCATAGGATGTGTGTATCATTACATACATGAGCATAATCTTACTTTTACATTACGCAAATAGGCTCATAGCATTTGTGTATCATTACATACATGAGCATTATTTTATTCTAACATTAAGCACATAGGCTCATAGGATATGTGTATCATTACATACATGAGCATAATCTTATTCTAACATCAAGCAAATAGGCTCATAGGATGTCTGTATCATTACATACATGAGCATTATTTTATTTTAACATTTAGCACATGTGCTCATAGGATGAGTGTATCATTACATACATGAGCATAATCTTATTCTAACCTCATGCACATAGGCTCATAGGATGTGTGTATCATTACATACATGAGCATAATCTTATTCTAACCTCATGCACATAGGCTCATAGGATGAGTGTATCATTACATACATGAGCATTATTCTATTGTAACATTAAGCACATGTGCTCATAGGATGAGTGTATCATTACATACATGAGCATTATTTTATTCTAACATTAAGCAGATAGGCTCATATGATGTGTGTATCATTACATAAAAAAGCATTATTTTATTCTAACATTAAGCAGACAGGCTCATAGGATGTGTGTATCATTACATAAATAAGCATTATTTTATTCTAACATTAAGCAGACAGGCTCATAGGATGTGTGTATCATTACATACATGAGCATTATTTTATTTTAACATTTGGCACATGTGCTCATAGCATGAGTGTATCATTACATACATGAGCATTATTCTATTGTAACATTAAGCACATAGACTCATTGGATGTGTGTATCATTACATACATGAGCATTATTTTATTCTAACATTAAGCAAATAGGCTCATAGGATGTGTGTATCATTACATAAATAAGCATTATTTTATTCTAACATTAAACAGATAGGCTCATAGGACGTCTGTATCATTACATACATGAGCATTATTTTATTCTAAAATTAATCAGATAGACTCATAGGATGTGTGTATCATTACATAAATAAGCATTATTTTATTCTAACATTAAGCAGATAGGCTCGTAGAATGTGTGTATCATAACATAAATAAGCATTATTTTATTCTGACATTAAGCAGACAGGCTCATAGGATGTGTGTATCATTACATACATAAGCATAATCTTATTTTAACATTACGCAGATAGGCTCACAAGATGTGTGTATCATTACATACATGATCATTATTCTATTGTAACATTAAGCAAATAGGCTCATAGGATGTGTGTATCATTACGTACATAAGCATTATTTTATTCTAACATTAAGCAAATAGGCTCATAGGATGAGTGTATCATTACATACATGAGCATTATTTTATTCTAACATTAAGCAAATAGGCTCATAGGATGTGTGTATCATTACATAAATAAGCATTATTTTATTCTAACATTAAGCAGATAGGCTCATAGGATGTCTGTATCATTACATACATGAGCATTATTTTATTCTAACATTAAGCAGATAGACTCATAGGATGTGTGTATCATTACATAAATAAACATTATTTTATTCTAACCTTAAGCAGATAGGCTCATAGGATGTGTGTATCATTACATAAATAAGCATTATTTTATTCTAACATTAAGCACCTAGGCTCGTAGGATGTGTGTATCATTACATACATTAGCATAATTTTATTTTAACATTAAGCACATAGGCTCATACGATGTCTGTATAATTACATACATGGGGATAATCTTCTACTAACCTCAAGCACATATGCTCATAGGATGTGTGTATCATTACATACATAAGCATAATCTTATTTTAACCTCATGCACATAGGCTCATAGGATGTGTGTATCATTACATACATAAGCATAATTTTATTCTAACATCAAGCACATAGGCTCATAGAATGTGTGTATCATTACATACATGAGCATAATCTTATTCTAACATCATGCACATAGGCTCATAGGATGTGTGTATCATTTCATACATGAGCATTATTTCTTTCTAACATTAAGCAAATAGGCTCGTAGGATGTGTGTATCATTTCATACATGAGCATTATTTTATTCTAACATTAAGCAAAAAGGCTCATTGCATGTGTGTATCATTACATACATGAGCATAATTTTATTCTAACATCAAGCACATAGGCTCATAGAATGTGTGTATCATTACATACATGAGCATAATCTTATTCTAACATCAAGCAGATAGGCTCATAGGATGTGTGTATCATTACATACATAAGCATAATTTTATTCTAACATCAAGCACATAGGCTCATAGAATGTGTGTATCATTAAATACATGAGCATAATCTTATTCTAACATCAAGCACATAGGCTCATAGGATGTGTGTATCATTACATACATGAGCATAATCTTATTCTAACCTCATGCACATAGGCTCATAGGATGTGTGTATCATTACATACATGAGCATAATCTTATTCTAATCTCATGCACATAGGCTCATAGGATGTGTGTATCATTACATACATGAGCATTATTTCTTTCTAACATCAAGCAAAAAGGCTCATAGGATGTGTGTATCATTACATACATGAGCATAATTTTATTCTAACATCAAGCACATAGGCTCATAGAATGTGTGTATCATTACATACATGAGCATATTCTTATTCTAACATTAAGCACATGTGCTCATAGGATGTGTGTATCATTACATGCATGAGCATAATCTTACTTTTACATTACGCAAATAGGCTCATAGCATGTGTGTATCATTACATACATGAGCATTATTTTATTCTAACATTAAGCACATAGGCTCATAGGATGTGTGTATCATTACATACATGAGCATAATCTTATTCTAATATCAAGCAAATAGGCTCATAGGATGTCTGTATCATTACATACATGAGCATTATTTTATTTTAACATTTAGCACATGTGCTCATAGGATGAGTGTATCATTACATACATGAGCATTATTCTATTGTAACATTAAGCACATGTGCTCATAGGATGAGTGTATCATTACATACATGAGCATTATTTTATTCTAACATTAAGCAGATAGGCTCATATGATGTGTGTATTATTACATAAATAAGCATTATTTTATTCTAACATTAAGCAGACAGGCTCATAGGATGTGTGTATCATTACATACATGAGCATAATCTTATTTTAACATTAACATAGGCTCACAAGATGTGTGTATCATTACATACATGATCATTATTCTATTGTAACATTAAGCAAATAGGCTCATAGGATGAGTGTATCATTATAACGTGAGCATTATTTTATTCTAACATTAAGCAAATAGGCTCATAGGATGTGTGTATCATTACATAAATAAGCATTATTTTATTCTAACATTAAGCAGATAGGCTCATAGGATGTCTGTATCATTACATACATGAGCATTATTTTATTCTAATATTAAGCACATAGGCTCATAGGATGTGTGTATCATTACATACATGAGCATAATTTTATTCTAACCTCATGCACATAGGCTCATAGGATGTGTGTATCATTACATACATGAGTATTATTTCTTTCTAACATTAAGCAATTAGGCTCATAGGATGTGTGTATCATTACATACATGAGCATAATTTTATTCTAACATCAAGCACATAGGCTCATAGAATGTGTGTATCATTACATACATGAGCATAATCTTATTCTAACATCAAGCAGATAGGCTCATAGGATGTGTGTATCATTACATACATTAGCATAATTTTATTTTAACATAAAGCACATAGGCTCATACGATGTCTGTATAATTACATACATGAGCATAATCTTCTACTAACCTCAAGCACATATGCTCATAGGATGTGTGTATCATTACATACATGAGCATTATTTTATTCTAACATTAAGCAAATAGGCTCATAGGATGTGTGTATCATTACATACATAAGCATTATTTTATTCTAACATTAAGCAAATAGGCTCATAGGATGTCTGTATCATTACATACATGAGCATTATTTTATTCTAACATCAAGCAAATAGGATCATAGGATGTGTGTATCATAACATACATGAGCATTATTTCTTTCTAACATTAAGCAAAAAAGTTCATTGCATGTGTGTATCATTACATACATGAGCATAATTTTATTCTAATATTAAGCACATAGGCTCATATGATGTGTGTATCATTACATACATGAGCATAATCTTATTCTAACATTAAGCACATGTGCTCATTGGATGTGTGTATCATTACATACATGAGCATTATTTTATTCTAACATTAAGCAAATAGGCTCATAGGATGTCTGTATCATTACATACATGAGCATTATTTTATTCTAACATCAAGCAAATAGGATCATAGTATGTGTGTATCATTACATATATGAGCATAATCTTATTCTAACATCAAGCAGATAGGCTCATAGGATGATTGTATCATTACATACATGAGCATTATTTCTTTCTAACATCAAGCAAAAAGGCTCATAGGATGTGTGTATCATTACATACATAAGCATAATCTTATTCTAACCTCATGCACATAGGCTCATAGAATGTGTGTATCATTACATACATGAGCATAATTTTATTCTAATATTAAGCACATAGGCTCATAGAATGTGTGTATCATTACATACATGGGCATAATCTTATTCTAACATCAAGCAGATAGGCTCATAGGATGAGTGTATCATTACATACATGAGCATTATTTTATTCTAACATTAAGCACATAGGCTCATTGGATGTGTGTATCATTACATACATGAGCATAATTTAATTCTAACATCAAGCAAATAGGCTCATAGGATGTGTGTATCATTACATAAATAAGCATTATTTTATTCTAACATTAAGCAGATAGGCTCATAGGATGTCTGTATCATTACATACATGAGCATTATTTTATTCTAACATTAAGCACATAGGCTTATTGGATGTGTGTATCATTACATACGTTACCATAATTTTATTTTAACATTAAGCACATTGGCTTATAGGATGTGTGTATCATTACATAGCATAGCATAATTTTATTTTAACATTAAGCACATTGGCTCATAGGATGTGTGTATCATTACATAGCATAGCATAATTTTATTTTAACCTTAAACACATAGGCTCATAGTATGTGCGTATCATTACATAGCATAGCATGATTTTATTTTAACCTTAAACACATAGGCTCATAGGATATGTGTATCAGTACAAGGCTAGCGTGCATAAAGTCGAACAAACATAATTGATTGATTGTCTTCATTGAATTACAATACAAGTTGTGCCAATATCAGTTACAAATTGTATAATTGAGATGAGTATGTAGGATAAAAGACTATAGTTGTCTTCAGTGTGTTTATAAAATTTTAGTCAATGGAAATGACCAGCTGTTGCGATGTGCGTATACCTCATTGAAGAAACTTTTATCAATGAACATGGGCAAGATGATTACGTACAGCGTTTACACACTTTATTTGTGCATCTTCTTTTGGGAAAACATTTGAATGCATTTGAAATTAAAAGACCTGAGAACCAGTATTAAGACCCTGTAGTGATATGGTTATTTTCATTGGACTATTCTGATATTCTTTACCATAAAGTAAAATGATGAAAATTTCATAATTGGGTTCGATTTAGATAAAAACGTGCTTCCACGCATGATCTTAACATCAAAAGCGGGAGTCATAATAACCAAATTAACAAGTTTGTCCAAATCGTGCTCCTGGGTTAGTAAATAGAAAATGAGTACCATTTCGTGCTTATATGCTCAAAGTTTTCAGAATAAAGAAAGGAATACATAAAAAGGTATTTCTATGCATGACCTTCTATACAAACGCTTGAACTAAATTTCTTGTTATACATTTTCAAGAGAAGATAACATCTATTGAAATGAATCATAAGTTTAATATACACATCTTGATATTGATTACTTATCAGCTAACATCTATGCTCTTTGTCATGACATAATTGCGTAATACGGATAGAACTAAAATCCTTTACTGACTTTGCAATAAAAGATAATTCAATGCAATGTAACGTCTCATCTGCTGTCAGACAAAGCAAATTGTATTCTTCTTAAGAAATGTGACTTTCGTTTAACGACCAATTTTTAGAATGACATTGTTTAAAGTAATTTCGAATGATCATTTGATGCAATACAAACGTTTCCATTTTGCTCGCTCCAAAACTTGACAACATCGCTTCACTTCTTTTTCGAACAGTATTGTCCTTCCAGTAGCACATGTCAAGTCCATATCATGTATTAAGGTAGAATACCCATAATCAATCATTTTAAAACTCATTCTTTCGTAGGATTACTTCGTTCGTTGTCGGTTTAAATCGACAGGGCCTTGATTATTCGATGTAAAGCGAAAAGATACGGTCCATACTGATGTATACCGAGGCCGAACGAAGTAATCCGACGAAGTTAAGAAATTCAAGCTGGCGGATTATGGGTATTCTACCTTAAGGCACGTCATCTGCATAACATCGATCACCATTTGTCTTCCTGTCTTTGTTTGAAGATGTCGTTCCGAGTGCAATGAGCATACAATATGTTTATTTTCGATATTGGACCTCATGCTGTTTGTCTTTTTCTATTTTTTTTGCCTTATGATGTCATAAACCTGGATGTGATTAAACAACATTATTATGGGTGTTGTTCGGACTATCCTAGCTGTATTTGCATTACATAAAAGAATATCTACGTCTACATCATTCGGACATGGCTAGTTGTGGGTTACTTGCGGTAAACGTAGTTTTAGGTCGAATAAGAATCGTATTATGACATTGAAACAAACATAGACATATTTATTCAGGTACAGAGGCCATAGGTCCAAAGTACAACATACTGTAACAAAATATACATACAAAAGAGTGACAATCCACAGACACATACTTATATTAGTTCCGCAATAAGATTTCGCCTTAATTCAAGGGTTTTTACAAGTTATGATGACACGTTGAATATAGATAATTTATTATTACACTCCAAAATTAAATACAAGGTTTGCCGATTAAACATTTCTAAGCTATGACTTTTCAAAGAACATATCACGTTGTGATACTATCATAACTATATCAATCACCCACTTACTCCTCAATGGAAACTTGTTACCTGTATCGAAACAAGGTATAGAAACTAATTACACTGCTAAAATAGGTGGGGTAGCCGTAATATAGACTTCCCCGTTCGTATTCAGCCTAAAATAGGTGGGGGCAGCCGTAATATAGACTTCCCCGTTCGTATTCAGCCTAAAATAGGTGGGGGTAGCCGTAATATAGACTTTCCCGTTCGTATTCAGCCTAAAATAGGTGGGGTAGCCGTAATATGGACTTTCCCGTTCGTATTCAGCCTAAAATTGTAAGAATAATGACTCGAACGAAAGACAAAGCTTAGAAGCAGCTGTCACCATGCATACACCACAGCAATACCAGGTTAACGTTTGGATTTATTAATAAAAGCTGTATTTGTTTTGTGCACCATCGATTGTATAGGGAACAAACTTATGTCAATTAGGAAGCGTTCGTCGCCTATGGGATTTCGTATGGTAAATAAAAAACACAACATTGGGTTTCAAGGCTGAATGTCAGAACAATCGCCTTAAAGAAAAATAAACCCTTATAGTTCTGGAACCGATTACATGCTTTTACGAACATGTTCAATCCAGGCCAGCCGCCAATTAAATGGGCGGCTGGCCTGTGATCTAACCTGTTTCTTACTTTTAGCATATTTCCTCGTTAAAATAACGCAGATATTTATGGTTTTCGGAAAGCAAACGACACATAGAAACCAATCTTTAGAAAATTACCCAGCATTCTAAGGGTTAATGGCCAATAGAGATACAGTTGCCAAGGCACGCCCTTTATATATGTTCGTCAAAATTAGGCATATAGTCAAGGTTTTGGAAAGCAGACGACACAGCAATCCATTTTTAGAAAACTACCCAGCATTCTAAGGGGTAAATGTGTTCCCCGGTGTAGCATGTCGTATCGTTTAAAAGTTGATGAGTTGCAGCTGGTGCAAGCTAGTAAAGATCGGAATTTAACACGCTAGCAAATGTCAAGGTATGTCACTTAATCAAATCCTGCCATTAACGAAAACATGGAGGATTTTCTCAAGCGACTCATAGACAGGTATGAAGCAACACCTAAAGGTGCGTTGTTCACAGATGATAGGAAATTTTAAAGTTTAAACTTTGTTTCTTTAAAACTGTTAAGATAAAGATGCACGTCGTTTGAAAATATCCTGCTATTAACGAAAACATGGAGTATCGAAATGGATGTTGTCACTAGTTCAGTCTTTGGACATGGTGACGTAAAATATTTCTGTTATCTGTCACTCTTGGATTTTCATTCTGTTATCTATCACTCTTGGATTTTCATTCTGTTATCTGTCACTCTTGGATTTTCATTCTGTTATCTGTCACTCTTGGATTTTCATTCTGTTATCTGTCACTCTTGGATTTTCCTTCTGTTATCTATCACTCTTGGATTTTCATTCTGTTATCTGTCACTCTTGGATTTTCATTCTTTTATCTGTCACTCTTGGATTTTCCTTCTGTTATCTGTCACTCTTGGATTTTCATTCTGTTTCTTCGTTTTCGCTTTGTAATTTCATTTTTATTTGAATCTATATAGGTAATAAGATAAATGGTAATAAATGATTATTAATATATATGGTTCCTTAAATGGGAAAACAAATCGGGCTCGGCTTGCAGATTACTATCCAATTCACCTTCGGTGCACTGGATTATATTTCTACGCATTGCCCGTCATTTCAAAATGTGACGAAATTGAAAAATAATCATCTGATAGGGCAGAAAACATTGTGGGAAAAGGAGACATTGCTCGTTAAGAGCAATGTCTCATTTTCCCACAGTGTTTTATAGTGTCGTCTCCAAAGAACTGGTCAAATGTCGTTATTGTTTGATAATGGGTTATGTTTACTATTCAAGACACCAACCAGATATACGTATATTCGCTATATATAGATAAAAATCATTATTTTACGTGCATCTTCCGATTTCATGCCTTTCAGCAAAGTATTTATAGATTGTCTGGCACCGATGGACTGGTAGAAGATAGTGTAGAGAATAAGGAGACGGATGTATTTACGAGCGATGCTCCCATGACACCTGTGAAGAAACTGACACCCACAAAAAAGCCTGCGAGATTAAGGTAAGCGTATGTGACGCTGTAGTAAATTTACTCGCGGTAGTAAATTTACTCGCGCTCAATATTCTAAGCATGGCTTATTCAAATAAGTTGACATTTTTATTGATTGATTCAGTCAGTTATATTTAAATCATGTTGCATTTACTTCGATTTGTTATCTTAACGCAATTCCAAGTGTGATACGTGTTTATGTGTTTCAGATTGAAAGCAACATCAAATGACAAAATAGAACGACAATACAACATATGTATGATTTAAAGTAAAATGGCCAATGAGGTGGTGGTCCTGTAGAGCTTATTGATCGTAAGGAGCAAGATATCCAAATGTGACACTGATTTCTAAAGTCTGTTGCAGTGCAGTAGACGCTGACAACCGTGGTGATATTCTGTATTTATGCCCCAACTAGGGACGAATACAGCATATCCTTATACAGTCGTGATTGATTTCAGAACTGGGACTTCTTTATTATGGATGTGTTCATGGTAGAGCAACTAGCATAGGGACACAGTAGGAATGCAATGAGCAGAAATGATAAAATAGAAACATGGGTCTTTATCTTTGTAAAGTACTAACACATTTCTGCTGCGAAATTAGTACAAAGCTTAATCTGCATGGGGTTTCCATATAACTATTAATATCTATGTACAACCGATTTTGGTTTGTAAACATGTAAACAATATGAATTAGTAGTTGATCATATTCTGTTGTTTTTTATTCTATGTTCAAGTCAGAAATTAATTACTTTAACTATCGTTATGAATTCAATACTCTCATGAGCATGCATTTGGTTCTTTTTTCTTAACCTAGAATGTTTGGACATCAATCAAATAATACACTGACCATGATAATAATTAAAAAATCAAACCGGGAAAAAAGTATAACATACCCATGTAGGATCACAAGATGACAACACTTCGTATATATAAAACGATATATTATATACATGAACAATCAGTATTATCACGTTTTATCAAAAGGATATTCATATCAGAGTTATCATCCTTAACCAATTACCAAACAATAATATCATTTGACCTTTTCGTTGCAGACGACGCTGTGATACATTGTTGGAAGAGGTGAAGAACGTCTTAACAAGCAATTTCTTCTTTTCCCACAATGTAGTCTACCCTATCAGAAGATCATTTTGCAATTTCATCACATTTTGAAATCTCGTCTGCAGAATCTTTCAAATTGGGACAGCCGAATATTTGGCGTTTGGTAAAGGGTTAACTGAGATTCGTTAATCTATTTCAGACGGCGAAGTACCACATCCCTATCGGAACGTGACAGTATAGATATAGAAGACGACGCCTACATCGACGGGCAACAGTTCCAAAAAGAGCGCCAAAAGTGTCGTGAAGAAAGACATACCAAAAAGTGTCGTAAACGGTAATTTCAATTTGTCTCAATCTCCTATGCCGAAATTAATTATTTTTCCTTTTCCAAAAAAAAAGCATCAGGAGTAGATTTCACTGGTGTTGTATCTTTTCCAAATACCCATAGCCGTCGAGAAGAATGACATACAAAAAAGTGTCGTAAACGGTAATCACCGATTGTCTCGATATTCTATAACGATATTTATAATTTTTCCTTTTCGCAATATGGTAGAATCGGGAGCAGATGTCACTGTTTTTTGTATCCTTGTATCCAGAGGTGATTTCATTGGATAAACCCGATGCTTTTAAATTTTTTTTATGGCTTGCACGTACGGTCATGGGTTATGGCTATTTCATTGGATAAACCCGATGCGTTTAATTTTTTTATGGTTTGCAAGTACGGTCATGGGTTATTCGTTTAATTTTCTTTATGGCTTGCACGTACGGTCATGGGTTATTCGTTTAATTTTCTTTATGGCTTGCACGTATGGTCATGGGTTATTAACCCATGACCGTACGTGCAAGCCATAAACAAATTTAAAGCATCGGGTTTATCCAATGAAATCGCCTCTGAAGTATTATGGAAGCCGCCATATTGTTTTTAGCGAGTCTTCCGTCATTGTACTTTCGTTTTAATAGATCTTTAATGCAAACTCTGAATAGTGATTCAATTTGATTAAGGAAACAGACATATCTCACAACTAATAATTTCACTATTATGTTATGAGTGTCTGATAAAAGAGCAGACATCCACATTTAGCCCTAAAAGATACGTATTAAGATCCATAAGGGGATACAATGCGTTAAATTGCGCCGTAATCTCTAAATGAAGTATTTCTGTCACAGACTTATCACTTAATCACGTCATGTAAGACGTTGTTCTAAGTAAGCTTTCGGGTGGGTATGCTTGAATATAAAACCTCGAAATAATAATCATTCAATTACGTAACGATACCACTGTTGTGAGTGGCAGGTCTGCTGCAGTATTTTTCAACATATTTGTGGAGGGAAATAACCATTGATTGCAAAAGAGAATAACATTGGGAAGTAAAGAGAGTTTGAGTGGTTTAAGTGTTTCGAATATGTACACAATGAATATATATGTTAGTTATCATGTCCCATACCGTTGCGACGTTTTTGAGATTCTCTGCATATCGGCTATAAACGTTTAAACATATTGACGCCTTTCTAAATTTACTTTGTTTTCGACAGGTATGCTGAAACGTTGTTTTTTTATACAAGAATACAATAACTATATTGTTCGTCATCATTTTATCTTTACTTACAAATTGTGTCATATATGAGCAAACAGCTTTGAATAGCACGTAACCCGTTTTATGGCATGTTTCACACATTAAAACTATACATCAATGTTGAAACTGTATTTCAATGGTTGATTTGACAAAAGCTTACTCTCTCTCACATTATCTTATAAATTCCATTTACACACGCAAAGGTTACGTAGCTGTGGAAGCCAAGAGACCAATAAAGTCGAAGGCGCGACAGACTCAGACATGCGTCTCTCGGAGACATGTACGTCATCACGAAAGGAGAAAAGCTCATCAGATCACTGGAACTCCAGCGAGAACGACAGCTACCGAACCGTCCGCGACCTTGGGGTCACATACCCGAGCCCCAGGCGCATGCCCGATAACGGTACCACATCCGGTGATAGTGATGGCCGCGCATCTCGAAGATCGGCACGAAAGCATGAAGTTAGACAGGATAGCTTTCGGGCCCGGAAAAAAGACCGCAGTGTTCACGATAGTAAACTGGACATGCGCAGGACGGATGATGACGTCACCGCCTGTTCTAAGGAGCGTGATAGAGATGGAATTTTAGGAGAGCCTGTACAATCGTCATACAGAAATTGTCTAAATTATCGTGATATGAATATTCGTGAAGTGAGCAAACGTGAGTTATTGCTTTCTAAACGAGGTGTGCCTTCTTCATCAATAGATGAAACCGACTGGAACGCTGTTCCGGTTAAGACTGACGCTCAACGAAAACGATGGAATAGAGCGGCTAACGCTGCCCAACATAAACGTTGTTCGCGAGATTCTCGTATCTCCCGAGAATCATGGACGTCTTCGCGAGATTCCCGTCTATCGCGAGACTCCGCCACATCACGTGATTCGTTCGACCAATCAACATCGGCTCCGATATCAAAACTCAGCAAATCAAAACTGGAAGCTCTACAGAGAAAGGATGACATGCGTTACAGTAGTTCGTCGAGTCTTTTTTCGGACTACAAAACCTCAGATTGCTTCGACGATTCGAGCTGCTATGAGAGGTCCGACACCTCACCCAGTCGATCGCCTCAGAACCCTATGCCAGAGCCGTTGCCGACTGCTCGAAAAGCAACTCTCCCTCGGAACAAATTCATCCAAACGCCATTACACTCATCCAACTGTCTTTCGCCAGACATGGCCTTAAACTGGGACCCTCGCCGTAGACAACGGTGAGTAGCATATCGAGGTGATGTCTTTATAAGCTAAAAGGGAACAATGGTCTTGCAAAAGGAATATGATATTCTTTTACATGCATTTTTGTGTATAAAAACTAATTTTACAGATCCTTTTATTCGATTGTACTTAAAGTAGAATACCCAAAATCCGCCATTTTGAAACCAATTATTTTGTCGGATAACTTTAGTAGTTCTTGGTATACCTCGAACTAAGCCGGAAATATTTGCATAAACAGAATATTTCAAGACCCCTACTGAGGTTAACTGAAACATAACGAAATAATGAGTTTCAAAATGGCGGATTATCGGGATTCTGTTTCAATTGAATCACCTTTGAGAAACGGTTCTAATGATTACAGTCAATAAAATGTTTCCAGACTTCATAAATTATCTACGGGAAACGCTATTCAGTTTGGTACCGATTTACTAAGGGACTGAAGAAAAGTAGTTACGTAAGTCAAAACAGATAAACATGAATGAAAGTACAGTTTTGCGAAGTGAAAAGTCATTGGCATCGTCTTGGAGAGATCATTCCAATGATGTGTTACCTTGCAATATTAGTTAGTCTTTCTATACTTTCTGGGCAAAACGACATACCAGGGGAATGAATGCCTTTTTAATTTGATAGTTGGTTTACATAAACATTTTTCCATCCTTTCAACAATTGTTATCATTTATGTTAATTTTAACAACACATGATGAATATAACTATGGCAGATCACTTCTTTAAAAAAAAACGCTCCCCTTAATAGTGTAACTCCATAGTGGAATAATTATAAACTATATAGTATAGTAAAACATTCATGTATTTGTTTAGTATTTTAATTGTGTCTAACGTGTATACTCACTATTTGATGTAACGATAAATCTTCCAGTAAGAGTCGAAGTCAGGACAACACTGTCTACGGTCACAGGTCCGGGTCTGTCTCCCCGAAATATTCCACGGATCACGCTGCGGCCGGATCCTCCAAGGACCCTCACGGAAGGAGGATGACCCTGTCTCACTGTGAAAACATATCATTCTCGGAACAGATGTTTGGAAGTAAGTATAAGAGCTTATGAAACCGAGTGAAATCATATCATTCTCGGAACAGATGTTTGGAAGTAAGTATACGAGCTCGTAAGGCCATGTCTAATTGTGAAAATATCTTATTCTCGGAAACAATGTTTGGGAGTAAGTATCAGAGCTTATAAAACCGAGTGAAAACATATCATTCTTGGAACAGATGTTTGGAAGTAAGCATTGGAGCTTATAAAACCAAGTGCAAACATATCATTCTCGGAACAGATGTTTGGAAGTAAGTATCAGAGCTAATAAAACCGAGTGAAAACATATCATTCTCGGAACAGATGTTTGGAAGTAAGCATTGGAGCTTATAAAACCAAGTGCAAACATATCATTCTCGGAACAGGTGTTTGGAAGTAAGTATCAGAGCTAATAAAACCGAGTGAAAACATATTATTCTCGGAACAGATGTTTGGAAGTAATTATCAGAGTTTTTATTACCCTGTCTTACTGTGAAAACATATCATTCTCGGAACAGATGTTTGGAAGTAAATATTGGAACTCATAAAACCGAGTGAAAAAATGTCATTCTCTGAACAGATGTTAGCAAGTAAGTATATAAGAGTTTGTAATACCCTGTCACACCGTGAAAACATATCATTCTCGGAACAAATGTTTGGTAGTAAGTGTGAGAGCATATGAAACCGAGTGAAAACATCGGAACAGATTTATGAATGCAGGACAGAAACTTCTTCATAGAAACTGTAATGTCTTATGTTTTAACATTCGGATCACCTCGGCTATTTCTTAAAATAACCTCGGAGGTAATGGGGAGCCATTTTAAATGTAGGCCAGCAACGAAGTGCAAGTCAGTTTGCAATCGTATCTCCTCGGAAATCCCCGGCACAAGCCGGGGATTGCCGAAAAGATACGATTGACAAAATATGAAACAAAGATGTGTTGCTATGATAATCTTTAACGAAAAGAGTAAACAAGCAACATTCAATTGTGATATATAACCAATTTGTGTGTATGTTAATACATATTTAGTGCCTGTGTGCATGTTGTAATCATGTGAGTTATCCGCCGGAAATAGGGCGAATTACCCCAGGATTTCTGGTGTATTCATGAACTGCTTACGAGGTATATCTACCGATTTGTGACGGGGATTGCCGAGTTGAAACGATTGATGTTTTAAATCCATACATGGGCGTATCTGCACACGTTCTTATTTATTGTTGCATCACTACATGGTTTATGTCATCTGCTTTCTGCTGGAGAAGTATCAATGCCAATTTTTGAAAGATATAATTCTTGTTTAAACATTAATGACTCTCCATCGAAAGAAAACAAATATATTGCCTTTTCGTCATCTCAAAAAACTGTATAAAGACTTTAAATTTCACACCGATCGAAGAAGACAATGTGGACTGGCACAAAATGCGCATGCGTGTATTTTCCCTGCCGTTTCCAGAAGTGGTAAACCATTAGAAATAAGATATGACTGTAACAGTTATACTTAATTACACATCATAACTAGAATTCATGAAAATCCTTGATAACTTAATACGATGTTTAACTACTCTGATTTTCATTCATACTGATTCATATTGTGCGTTGTATCAGCCTTTTACCATTGTCTGTAAAATGGTTGACAAAAGAAAGGTAGAAAATACATGTTTCAATTCGTCTGATGTGTCCTGAGTCTGTTTTTCTTGATCCTTTCGTATTTAGTCTTGATTTCTAGTTCATAGTTTGCTTGTACTTTCTGCTGTTAGTATTTTGTTTGTATCTTTTCTATATATTATTGTTTACTCCTAATTCTAGTGGAAAAATAAAATCAAATAAACAACTGTTAATGGTGAACAGTTCATATTAGAACGGGTGCACATATGCGTTTGTGTATAAGGGTTTTCGCACTGTTAACAAGTCTCTGATATACTATGGGTGAATCTTGCATTTCCAAGGTATTTTGGTTCGACTCATTGCATTCCTTAACCAATGGTATGCATATTCTAGTAGTACATGTAAATATACTTCAAATACATAGAGATGAAGATGCACAAAGGGCAGCGCTACTAACACTGATAATTGCTGGCGTCTGGACCGGGTTTAAAAAGCACATCATTTCACATTCTTTTCCGACAGTTATAAGACTAAGTCACATTCATATAACACTAAGCCAATGAACAATTCGGAAACCATGAATGAATATATCCTTACAGAGCTTCATTCGATGCTTGCTTTGTCTTCCTATTTGAGACACATTGTCTGTTTCTATTTGTAGATAACGTTCTTCTATCGAGGCCCCACGAAATCCTTATACATAAGGATAAAAAGGATCAGTCTGTCAGAAGTAAGTATCATCGTTTTCCTTGCCATCTCATTCAGTCTGTCAAAAGTAAGTATCATCGTTTTCCTTGCCATCTCATTCAGTCTGTCAGAAGTAAGTATCATCGTTTTCCTTGCCATCTCATTCAGTCTGTCAGAAGTAAGTATCATCGTTTTCCTTGCCATCTCATCAGTCTGTGAGAAGTAAGTATCATCGTTTTCCTTGCCATCTCATTCAGTCTGTCAGAAGTAAGTATCATCGTTTTCCTTGCCATCTCATTCAGTCTGTCAGAAGTAAGTATCATCGTTTTCCTTGCCATCTCATTCAGTCTGTCAGAAGTAAGTATCATCGTTTTCCTTGCCATCTCATTCAGTCTGTCAGAAGTAAGTATCATCGTTTTCCTTGCCATCTCATTCAGTCTGTCAAAAGTAAGTATCATCGTTTTCCTTGCCATCTCATTCAGTCTGTCAAAAGTAAGTATCATCGTTTTCCTTGCCATCTCATTCAGCCTGTCAGAAGTAAGTATCATCGTTTTCCTTGCCATCTCATTCAGTCTGTCAGAAGTAAGTATCATCGTTTTCCTTGCCATCTCATTCAGTCTGTCAGAAGTAAGTATCATCGTTTTCCATGCCATCTCATTCAGTCTGTCAGAAGTAAGTATCATTGTTTTCCATGCCATGTCATTCAGTCTGTCAGAAGAAAGTATCATCGTTTTCCTTGCCATCTCATTCAGTCTGTCAGAAGTAGGTATCGTCGTTTTCCTTGCCATCTCATTCAGTCTGTCAGACGTAAGTATCGTCGTTTTCCTTGCCATCTCATTCAGTCTGTCAGAAGTAAGTATCGTCGTTTTCCTTGCCATCTCATTCAGTCTGTCAGAAGTAAGTATCATCGTTTTCCTTGCCATCTCATTCAGTCTGTCAGAAGTAAGTATCATCGTTTTCCTTGCCATCTCATTCAGTCTGTCAGAAGTAAGTATCATCGTTTTCCTTGCCATCTCATTCAGTCTGTCAGAAGTAAGTATCATCGTTTTCCTTGCCATCTCATTCAGTCTGTCAGAAGGAAGTATCATCGTTTTCCTTGCCATCTCATTCAGTCTGTCAGAAGTAAGTATCATCGTTTTCCTTGCCATCTCATTCAGTCTGTCAGAAGTAAGTACCATCGTTTTCCTTGCCATCTCATTCAGTCTGTCAGAAGTAAGTATCATCGTTTTCCTTGCCATCTCATTCAGTCTGTCAGAAGGAAGTATCATCGTTTTCCTTGCCATCTCATTCAGTCTGTCAGAAGTAAGTATCATCGTTTTCTATGCCATCTCATTCAGTCTGTCAGAAGTAAGTATCATCGTTTTCCTTGCCATCTCATTCAGTCTGTCAGAAGTAAGTATCATCGTTTTCCTTGCCATCTCATTCAGTCTGTCAGAGGTAAGTATCATCGTTTTCCTTGCCATCTCATACAGTCTGTCAGAAGGAAGTATCATCGTTTTCCTTGCCATCTCATTCAGTCTGTCAGAAGAAAGTATCATTGTTTTCCTTGCCATCTCATTCAGTCTGTCAGAAGAAAGTATCATCGTTTTCCTTGTCATCTCATTCAGTCTGTCAGAAGTTAGTATCATCGTTTTCCTTGCCATCTCATTCAGTCTGTCAGAAGGAAGTATCATCGTTTTCCTTGCCATCTCATTCAGTCTGTCAGAAGTAAGTATCATCGTTTTCCTTGTCATCTCATACAGTCTGTCAGAAGGAAGTATCATCGTTTTCCTTGCCATCTCATTCAGTCTGTCAGAAGAAAGTATCATCGTTTTCCTTGCCATCTCATTCAGTCTGTCAGAAGGAAGTATCATCGTTTTCCTTGCCATCTCATTCAGTCTGTCAGAAGTAAGTATCATCGTTTTCTATGCCATCTCATTCAGTCTGTCAGAAGTAAGTATCATCGTTTTCCTTGCCATCTCATTCAGTCTGTCAGAAGTAAGTATCATCGTTTTCCTTGCCATCTCATTCAGTCTGTCAGAAGTAAGTATCATCGTTTTCCTTGCCATCTCATACAGTCTGTCAGAAGGAAGTATCATCGTTTTCCTTGCCATCTCATTCAGTCTGTCAGAAGAAGTATCATCGTTTTCCTTGCCATCTCATTCAGTCTGTCAGAAGTAAGTATCATCGTTTTCCTTGCCATCTCATTCAGTCTGTCAGAAGTAAGTATCATCGTTTTCCTTGCCATCTCATTCAGTCTGTCAGAAAGTAAGTATCATCGTTTTCCTTGCCATCTCATTCAGTCTGTCAGAAGGAAGTATCATCGTTTTCCTTGCCATCTCATTCAGTCTGTCAGAAGTAAGTATCATCGTTTTCCTTGCCATCTCATTCAGTCTGTCAGAAGTAAGTATCATCGTTTTCCTTGCCATCTCATTCAGTCTGTCAGAAGTAAGTATCATCGTTTTCCTTGCCATCTCATTCAGTCTGTCAGAAGTAAGTATCATCGTTTTCCTTGCCATCTCATTCAGTCTGTCAGAAGGAAGTATCATCGTTTTCCTTGCCATCTCATTCAGTCTGTCAGAAGTAAGTATCATCGTTTTCCTTGCCATCTCATTCAGTCTGTCAGAAGTAAGTATCATCGTTTTCCTTGCCATCTCATTCAGTCTGTCAGAAGTAAGTATCGTCGTTTTCCTTGCCATCTCATTCAGTCTGTCAGAAGTAAGTACTCGTTTTCCTTGCCATCTCATTCAGTCTGTCAGAGTAAGTATCATCGTTTTCCTTGCCATCTCATTCAGTCTGTCAGAAGTAAGTATCATCGTTTTCCTTGCCATCTCATTCAGTCTGTCAGAAGTAAGTATCATCGTTTTCCTTGCCATCTCATTCAGTCTGTCAGAAGTAAGTATCGTCGTTTTCCTTGCCATCTCATTCAGTCTGTCAGAAGTAAGTATCGTCGTTTTCCTTGCCATCTCATTCAGTCTGTCAGAAGTAAGTATCGTCGTTTTCCTTGCCATCTCATTCAGTCTGTCAGAAGTAAGTATCATCGTTTTCCTTGCCATCTCATTCAGTCTGTCAGAAGTAAGTATCATCGTTTTCCTTGCCATCTCATTCAGTCTGTCAGAAGTAAGTATCATCGTTTTCCTTGCCATCTCATTTAGTCTGTCAGAAGTAATTATCATCGTTTTCCTTGCCATCTCATTCAGTCTGTCAGAAGTAAGTATCATCGTTTTCCTTGCCATCTCATTTGAGATAAAGCACGTGTATGTTATTGGTTGTTGTGATCTCGTTCTGCACCAGAAGCAGGTCAGTGTCCTTCACAAAGATGCTTTGTCTACAGTTGTCTCAAGAAGACTATTTAAGGTAGAAAGTTCGGCAGTCGACGGGTACGCATGTCCAAAACAGTTGGTCTTCGACTGCGATTTCTCTCATGGGTTATTATATACCACCAGAACCGGAAAGTTGACGGTCAACTCATGCGGAGTACACAGTATGGCTATCATTGGCAAAAGCTGGTGAAATAAGCAAAAATACCTGGTCGCGGCCATAATTGGATTAACCCTTTCCCCAACAATAACGATATTTACCACTTTGTTGCAAACGACTTCAGAAAACATTGTGGGAAAAGGAGAAATTGCCCGTAACGAGCAGTTTTTCCTTTCCCCACAATGTTTTCTGCCCTATCAAAAGATTATTTTCCATTCTAATCACATTTTGATATGTCGTCTGCAAACCCTTTACATATGGGACATTCGAAAATTAGTTGTTTGGGAAAGGGTTAAGAGCTATATTGATTGTATGCATGTACACACTTGATAGATTGAATAAACATCATCCCCATGCATAAAAAGTACAGAACATTGATATTCAGTCAAACTTTGGTTTGTATTGTGTATATAGGCTGAATATGGGAACATGCAAGTTTAAACTAAAGTTCTTGATTTATTTTGTTTCATGTTTAACAGCGAACGGTCTGGGCATGCGTGTGGTAGGTGGGAGAAACGGGCCAGGCGGAAATCTTGGTGCATACGTCACATGCGTAACGAAAGGTGGACCGGCAGATGCGCAGAACATATCCGAAGGTTGGAGGATTTTTCTTAAAACCTATTATATTGGCCAAAACATACTTCGTTATAATAGAGAAATATAGTACAGGTCTTTGGCTGTATATTTAATCAAGTTCACTATCTACTCAACTGCTCGGGTTCGTGAACGATTTCAATGAACATTCGGCTGTTGAGAAATGTATGACGCTTCCAGACGTGACAGGGTATAATAAGGTCCAATTTTGGAAAATTTGCCTCGCTCTGGAAATTTCATTCAGGCTTTATTGCAATTATAATTACCAACTACGTTTTATATCTCTTTTGTTAAGAGTGCTCTTCGAACATGAATAAAGACAGTTTCTCAAAAGAGTTAATATGGAAAGATAAAGGACATATTACCACAGGTTGTTGTGTATCTATTGTCTGAACCCTGTGGTGTATGTGGTCATTAGATTGGATTTAGTCTTGATGGGACAATTAATCTGAGTTACTAACAAAGTTTCTTATATTTGAATACACGTTCTACAGCTTAACGCCTTTCACACACAAGGTAAGTATTGAACAATCGCAACTATATACAGTGAAGCCTCGTTTATCCGGACCCCGATTATCCGGATGTCTCGCAATCCGAACGAAATTGTAAGGGAACGGAATTATTTGACCAGTTTGTTACAGACGACTTTTGAAAACATTGTGGGTAAAGGAGAAATTGCTCGTGACGAGCAATTTCTCCTTTTCCCACTATGTTTTCTGCCATATCAGAAGATTACTTTTGATTTTCATCACGTTTTGAAATGTCGTCTGCAAACTCTTTCAATTTGGGACGGTCGAAAATTTGGCGTTTGCTAAAGGGTTATAAGTATACACGTACATACAGACCGTTTATGTCTTAATGTGTATAAGAACATGCTCTGCTTCATTAGTCCGGTTGATTCAGTAATCCGGACATTTTATTGGGAACGCACTTGTTCGGATTAACGAGACATCACTGTATTATCTCTTGGCGATTAATGATTTATAATGCTTCATTTCACTCTCATAATGCCAGGTGAATTTGTCTGCACTATAACTTTCTCTATTTCTACGCACACAGGGGATCAGATTATAGAGTGGAATGGACAGTCGCTGGTCGATGTAACGTTCGAAGAGGCACAGGAAATACTGCGCCAATCCGGGGAGATTGTACAGATTACCGTTATACATTGCACCGCTGGGTAAGTTAAACAATCTGCATACGTTTTTTTTTAAATATGTAATCCATAGTTATTACCTCCCCTTAACTTTGAATCTTATATTGAAATTATATTTTCATGGAAAGGTGGCAAATTAAAATTTCCATCCATAAAGAATCTAATGGTATAAAACTTGATTTTATTACGGCATTTGGTCTGTTTAATCTTTGACTTCATTACTCTAACTTTTCTGATTTTTCTCCAGTAGGACCCAATACCTTAATCTTATGTGCTCAAGAGTGTCCCTGAGAAGTTGTTGGGCATAACAAAATTACCATGGGAGTGCATTTCCTTCATAGCCATGGTCTTAAAATGAACATATCGTCGCCATTGCACACGCCAGTGTTATATAAAGCGTATATATCCTTGTATTTCAGTCCAAGTACCAACCCAAATATTCGCAATCGTCCCCCAATCATAGTAAGGGCAGGTAAGTTACTTTCAGCGCTTGTTGGACTCCTTCAAAAGTAATTCTTAGGTGGAACAGGAGTGAAATTCATAGTTAATAGATAAACATTCGAGCTTTATAAATGAAAGCAGGTTTTGGTCAGCTTGTACAATTTGCCGTGTTCTTACAATATTCCTTTGAAATTCATCTGTAATAAAAAAAAGTAAACGTGAAAAGATATCGCTTTGTGAACTTACTGATTTCTGTATCCATTATAGAAACATTAAGTAGCACAGACCCATTCAAACCAGGCGGCGTGATTGATCCATTTAGAACCGGCAGACACCTATTTGAGAGAAGAAATAGACGAATGCTCCCAAAAACACCCGTAAGTACACATAATGTACTCTAGTGTGTCCAAGGCAATGATTATAATGATCAGACCAAGTCCAAATGAAATATGTTAGAGCCTGACTGAACGCGAGTTTAGGTTTTGTCCGGATCTATCGCAGTGGTAGAACTCAACATGTTTTTTTTCTTACGACTTAAAGGTTTCCATGAAAGGAAAATCGATTGCCGTAACTAAGACCAGCCGTCTTAATTGCCCCTTTTTGAAGGTTTCTGTTTTACATTTATAGATGAAAAGCATTTTATATTTGTTTATAGTTACAGTATATAGGTCTCTCAGAGAAACCTCAAATGACAAGTCACTTCACAATATCGTACTTTCGTTTAAGATGTTTTCAATGCATACCAGTTTCGGCTTGTTTTAGTCATTTGGTAAATAATAACCCCGATCTCCCATATTGCGAAACAAATATCTACCATATGTGTTTTCTTTGTTATCAATATGCACGTGCGTAAGGAATAAAACTGTATGTAGATCGACCTGATATTGTTCGGAGCCCATGACGTTTTCGGCGTAAATTACAGGTGGAAATCAAGCGAGATGTGCGGCCCATTAACGGATCTATATGGATGCAGTTAGACTATGACATGACGTGCGAGTGTTTGACCGTGATTTTGTTACGAGCTGAAGGGATACACGCCGACCGGAACGGGGAAGCTAGTGATCCCAATGTTGTAGTTATGCTGCATCTGCTACCCAAACGAGCGTAAGTGTTACAATAGATTTGTAAAGGCGGGAGAATCACGTGACCAATGTTTACGATAGTATGTCAGAACAAGATGGCCGCACCCATAATAGTACAGGTATTGTTGTTTTCTTTCACCTACTTTTGCCAGTGATAGCCACATAGTGTACAATGCATGAGTTGACCATCAACTTCCTGGTGTGTTTATCGCAATCGAAGGCCGACTGTTTTGGACATGTGCGCCTGTCGACTGCAATTTCTCTGTTATAAAGTATGGGTTATCATATATCACCAGAACTGGGAAATAGATGGTTAACTCATGCGTAGTACACAATGTAACTATCAACGGCCAACGTAGGTGAAACAATAAAAAAATGCATGGACACATCCATCCTGTTCGGACATAAGATCGTACACATTGGTCACGTGTTTGTTGAAGTCTGTTGGTGTCATTGTTTATTGTCTCGTTTATTTCAATATATGGTTGCATTTTTATACAGCCTTGTTTGTTTCCCCATATTTGAAAATGCTACCCGTCATTTCTCGTTTCAATAATTTGGAGGTTTGAATAATGCTTTACTACACTCTATTCTAACGTATGGTATTACCGAAACATATTTCAATTGTTTCAACAACTCAAGGTAAGTCTCACGTGCGAATACTACGAGGTACAGTCAAAAAGTTCCCGGACTGCTTCTGTTATTTTAATGTGGTTTGGGATAGCGCCTTAAAATATATATAGCATTGATAAGAAATCATTTACCTATACAATGATCTAACATGAGGCAGTGTAAATAACATACTGAAAAATATTTTACATATTAAACAAGCACAACTTATACCGTACGGAGCACATTGACGTTAAAATGTAACGTTATACACAGATCTGACGTCAATTTTGATCACTTAAATCATAACTGTTTTTCAAACTATTCCCCAATGGTGAAAAAGTGCAAAGAATACATTACTTGTTAAGTGTTTTAATGCATCGTTATTTCTTAGATGTATCACAGTGGGTATATTAGACAAATAAATATGCATGCATTTAAATGGGTTTGTATGACACTCTCTTGTGAAAAGATTTTTAATTGAAAACTTTATCTAACTTGTTACTATTGCAATATCAAGAACTATGCAATTATACATTTATACAATTTATCGAAATAAAACGCTCGTCGTTTTTACATACGTTGTGTTTTTAATCAAAAATAGTGTTGTGAATTAACAATAAATGTTAAGACTCGCTTAGTATTGTACCGACTACTCGTCAGTTGGTTCCATTTTACTTGTTTGCGTTTTGTGCGATTTGTTCAAGCCTGTCTCTCGGATTTGTCTCATGAACACTAAATAACTACATTGCAATACATTTGTGTTTGTAGGTTACATGATAGCAAAGAGACAGAAATCAAGCACGGGACTTCTCAACCCCACTGGAATGAGACATTCGTTTTCCCGAACATATCCGTTAAACAGGTATATAGTTCACACATGAACCAATGTTGTTTAACACATTACCACCTAACGACACATTCTTGCGTCTTGCAGCTGACGGCTTTCAAAAAGCATTGTGACAAAAGTGGAAATTGCTTGTAACAAGCAATTTCTCCTTTTGCCACAATGCTTTTTCAATCTATTCACATACCACAACAGCAGAACTGATAGGTTTTTCTAATGTTCACAGAGGCTTTCTAAAGTCCTCAGCTTTAAGTAAAAATATGTTTTCTGCATGTGGTAAAGAGTTAAAATGCCTATATGTGTATATATACTAATGCTATGCATGACAAATGACATTGGTCCCTGTGGTGGTGAAGGAACTGTTGCGAACGTTTCTCTTGAGGCAGGTATTGTCTGTTTTCACAACCCATCAACACATGTCAAGCAGTTTTTCGAATCAGTAAAAAATGCGCCTTAAAGCGCTCGTTGCCTTTCAAAATTATGACGTTCAGCTCAGCCTTTAAATCATCAATAAATGTATAAACCATGCACGTTTAACAGTCAAAAGAGGCCAGTTGTATGTCATGGTTGAAATAAAGCGATTCGAACAAGATCTTCCACTCACAAAACTTTTTCAGTTTGAACTCGTTAATATCTTATCGTCGAGACGAATGTTATGGGTACCCATATTATAGAGTCAAGAAAATGACGTCAGCTATAAGAAAACGCCTGTCATCCGGACCTCTGGCCTGATATAGCCTATTATATGGCCATTCTATCACATCCTTTTATTCCACCACAGTTATCGTTCCTGTCCCTCGAGATCACGGTCTGGAACCACCAGGATGTAGAGGACGAGTTTCTCGGAGAGGTGCTGTTGGACCTTGGCGAGGCTTCCATAGATAACCAACCTACCTGCTATAATCTGGAGGACCACGACGATAACAGTTCTCCGTTACCCTACAGGTACGCTGACTCTCGCATTGTATTTTCTAATCATGCAAACGATTGGGATAAACTATCTAAGTCGTTTTTTGATGGTAGATCTTTTGTAACGAGTTCGTATTATGTATGTCCTCTAAAAAAACAACTCTGAAATAAAATGGAAGCCGCAATATTGTTTCTCGCAGGATTTCTTTAATTATGATTTTTTTCTCAAAACTAAATTCCAAATGTGAAATCGAAATAGCCATTTAATTCTATTTAGGAAACATCTTTATATATTACAACTTCTAATTTAACTGTTATGTATGAGTTATCGAAAGAAAAATGATTAGAAATGATGTTCAACAGTCAACACTTCTAAATACATTGGACTACTAAACGCGGACGCTTATAGGAAATGCGTTATAAGCCGGGGACGATTTACCCGAAATATTGCAGCCCTACGTTTATATCCGGTGTAATTGTCATCTCACGGAAATGCTTTTCATAATCATTTTCTTCATCTACATGTGCCTAGTCCGAATGATCCAGACGTAGATATCTCATTCTACACATTTATAGCTTTGATCATCCCTGCTTTTTCCAACAGAAAGAAGTCGTTTTCCTTTAGTGAATGTAGTGCAGTCAGTCCCGTGACGTCATTAGATTTATCAAGCGTCTACCCGAGCCGGAATCCGTCCCCGAAATCCTCCGTCTCAACGAGAGCGACAGGTTCCCAGCGCACCCTCCCAATAACACCAGCACACGATAAAATGCGGGGACTCATGAATTCGGGGAAAAAGAGCCCAGGTAAATATACAATTGGTTTGTACAACCTTTTCGTTATGTTGTAAGATACTCGTGATACTCGTTTTTGTTTGCTTTTAAAACTAAGATTTTACGTTCTTGTTACTTTCTGTAGAGTGAACAGAAACTTTAAAGTGTGTTTTGAATGCATGTATTGTCATATCTTGTCCAAACGTATTTTGGGAATTTAAAAGTGGCTTAATGCAAAAGGCTTCTTTCAAAAGAATGCATTATCGAAAACATGTTGTACATTTATCCGGAATGAGAGCAATAACAATTTTCAATCTATTGATATCCATGCGTCTTTAGTTTCTAAGACGAAATCATCAGTAGAAATAAATAGTATACTTAACATATCTTAAGCTCATTCGGTCCTGTTTTCTACTGTGCTTACTGGCTACCAATGCTTTCTATCAGATTCCTCTGGTTAACTGCATTTTCACCGACTATTAGAGAGAATATGGTCCACTTAAGTCGAATCTCAGCCCCATTTATTTACAGCTGCATGCAAGCATGACAATGTAGTGATCCTAGCCACGAACTTTGAAAAAATGAATTAAGGTAAACATCTAATCTGACTGAGTTAGGATTTTAGTTGCTATAGTTCATTCATTCCGCTGTAATACACGTAGTTTGTAAGTTTGAACGTCTGCACTTCGATCACCATTTATCTTATTTCAGCCCGTGAGTTCACGTTTTCCTGTCAATCTTCTCCGTTACATTCACCCACAAGTCCAAAGGAGGAGTGCTCATGTAAGTACAAATTTTCTTTAAGTCTGCCAGTAAGACATAATTATAGAGGTGTTTTCTGTAGTCGAGTGACGGAAAGCGTTGCTCATATACTAAATGTTAAATGGAATAGTCTAATTAAAGCACTGTAAACGGATAATAACCGTTTCCACAGATAAATCTATTTATTTTCATTGATAGTTTAGCATAGCAACCCATTAAAATGAAAGGAAATAAGATTCAGATAATATCGATTTCATTATAGAATGTACATGATGAAATCATTTGCCTATCTGTAGGTTTACATTTACATACAGATGAACTTGTTTTGAGCCACTTCAGTACAAGGAAACATAATCGTGGTGTATAAGACACCTAACGGCTTAATACGGGCACCGATAACTCGAATACCTTCAGCAGGAACACCCTGAACGACGGCTATCTTGCATTAAGATTGCATAAGCATAGAGATCCATTCACAAACCTTTCCAGAGGGGCCGCTTACAGCATGACTCAGAATAAATCAACATTATTCATGTCTCACAATTTCAAAAAGAGGTTGGTTTTGATTGAGTTACAGTTGTTCGCTAATTTTTAAATGTATTACTTGCAGAGAACACGTTACATGTGTACAACATTATGTTTTATCATCCAAACAAAATCAATCGTTCTTAGATATTGAACCCTGAATTGGTGAATTCCAGTGTGTATTTTCTACAGGCGAACAACACGACATTAGTAGGAAGTTAATGTGCTCGTACAGTTGAGCAATGTATTGTCATGTAATATTTGCAAAGTATAACAACATGCATTTAATTTGTTTCATGCCCTGTTAAAAGTTGCTGTTGCAATGGTAAATTCCTCAGTAAATGAATGTTTGAGATTGTGCTTTCGTTTTGTTTCTAGTTGAAAAACAGAGCAGCTTTACGTCCTTGTTGAGAAAGAAGGTCAGCGCTGTGGCACGCCTCTCGTCATCTCTGATCATGGGCGGCAGGAAGGAAGGTAACTAAGTTTGTATATTATGTTTCTTTTTTAGCTTGTCATCCCGTTCACGGTTTTTACTGTTTTATTACGATACCCTGTTTATCATGGATGATTGGATTGATTGAGAAACCAACCATAATGAGATCAGGGTACTATTCACTAAACAACTTACGGAAAATATTTGCTTAAGTCATAACTGATACACATGGATAGTATCTTCAATGAAAGTACAGTATTGCAATGTGACACGTCATTGGAGGCGTCTCGGAGAGACGATTCCAATGGTGTGTTACTTTGCAATATTGCTTTGCCCAATATTGAAATAAGAGGAATTGTTGTTTTAGACTTACGCAAATCTTAAGCGTAAAATGTTTAGTAAAACGGTACCCAGGTCAAGAATGGTAGAGCCATTGACGTTCCGTTAGCCAGCCGGGAAACTGATTCTCACGAGATAAGTTGTGTTTAAACTTAAAACCCGACTGTATTTGACATGCGCGCTCCTTTCTCTGCCTAGTGTTATAAGTAACGCCGTTATAAAGCATGGGCTACGACTAGAACCTGAAAGTTGATGGTCAACTCATTCGGAATACACAATGTGTTTATCATTTGCAAAAGGAGGTGGGAAATCATAACAACCTTAGCGCGACTATCTTTTTAAGATCTAGGATCCTAAACATTGGTGACTTGACTCCCCAATCGGCGTTTGCGTGTGTATTTAACGAGAGGTTTTCGGTTATAAGTTACAACACAGAAACGATGGCATTACACCTTATCTATCATTACAGAATCCGTCGAGGGGACAGGGACGTTTGGGAGAAGCAAGAGTTATGTTGATATCAGCGAGACGAACTTGTTGGGAGTCGCCCCATCACAACCCGCCAGACATTCTTTCGAATGCAACAGAGGTAAGTGACAGTCGTAATTACACGGATACTTGTGTAACGTTTCGGGTACTTGCGTAGCTTGGGGAATTTGCTTCGTATATAAGTACAGGGGTACACCGTAAAAACTCTTGGTTATGATTGTAAGCTTACAGCACGTTTCCTGTGAGTTTCCTTTCCAAGGGATCCAATGCATCTTAATCAACTTTTGTTTTATTAGTCACCTTTTCACTCGTAATTGGAGATTAAATCATTTATAAGAAAGCGTGCCCTAGACGTTTATGTGGCGGACTCGGGTCCATGGTTTTGAGCCCCATCGACAACTTTGGTATTATGGAAGTAACGTCCAACAAGCCCTAGCCTAGTACTGGTGAATCCATGAAAACCGTTACATAACTGAAACATTGTTGATACGGCGTTTTACTGCAATGATCTTATTGAACAACGCCTGACTCTGTCGCATTAGGTTCCCCCTAAAATACCAATGATAATGTTAAAATAGTGATAAACATCCTTACAATCATATGCATAGGACAGTGCCTAATGACACGATAATGCCTTTCTGTATTTCAGGTCGGTTCGAGTTCCTGGCTCCACCTTACCACAGAAGCCGGTCGAACAGTTCCAGTGATAGAATCAACAACGCCTCTCCACAAGATCCAGATGAAATGTACGTTCGCCTTGTCAAATAACATAACTCAAACGTATCTCATTAGTCTAATATGTCTTCTCAAAGGAATATCTTTATGTTCCAAGAGATTTGCAGAAAACGAAAGATTATCGTCTAGTTAGATACCAAACAATTAATAAACTATTTGTTTAATGAAACTGTTACCAAGAAATTAAAAAAAGAAATACCAGGATTAACTCTTCAATAGATAACTTGATCCAAAGGTAACAGTCATTCTCGTGATTCATTCACAGTTTCAATAACATCTATGCATCACATTTATGCCTGAGTCGACGCAAAGACACTTCATCCATCACCTGAATTCAAATTACTTGTTGATATATGTTTCCATTCCACTTCAAACGTCAGGGAAATCGATGGTTTGTCACTCTCGCCAAAGTGGCAAACACCGTATACATGTAGTTTCGAACACATTCAAATTGTTAATCCTTTTAAGTTCTTTGTACAAACAACAATTTTCAGTTTGAATAGCTTTATCTAATAAAATTTACATTTTTAAGCATCGCATTCATATTCATATCAACATATGAAAACATGAGATATGACAAGTAGAAAGCTTCCTGTGTACTTGTTAAATATCGTAGGGCATACAAAGCGTCATAATCTGGGGAAGTCAACCATAGTCGTTTAATTACTCGAAATCATATGAAAATTGTACCCTAATGTTCAAACTTTAGTAGGGATATCTTTTCATTTACATGAAAGGAGCTCTCCCGGTTGATGAACGGAATGCCGATGGTTTATCTATTCGGCTCAACCAGTCTTCATTGGCAGATATGCTTGGGTCCTCTTCCATTGATCATGTGCCGATCATTGAAAATAAACTGAAATACTGTTTACGTGGTGCAAGCTCCTTTCAAACAATTTGTCAAATTTTACTTACAGTATAAATGGACCTCGCCCAGATCGGCCTGCCCCGGATGGTGATGATATAACATCCGTACTGGGTCCTGGACAAATACCCCCAAAACCCTCCTACGGTTAGTGTAATATGTCTATACTTGACAGAAAAATGAATCGACGAATTGAAAAAAAAAACCACCCACTGTCTGTCGGAGTTGTTTCACTTTTATTGGTCAAATCGTTATGAATATCCATTTCGATGTGTTCTGTCGAGCGGTCAATTGCTCAAAAGGCGGTACTTAAGGCGGTGTTTTGTATTCAAACACTTTATTTCCTCTTAAATGTCAACAACGGACGCTTTGTGTTCTAGTATCAAATTTACACTCTTTCGGAAGAGTTAATGCAACTCATTTCGTATCGCTTCGTTTCCATAGAAACCAACGTGTGGGGAGATATCAAGATGGGGTTCATGGTATCGAAAGGTCAACTTGAAATTGACATCGCCGTCGTCAAGGGACTCATGAGAAGTGGAATGACAGCACCGCCTGGTAACTAATGACAACTTTGAAATTTCATTTGAGTTTATCGTCAACGTTTTGGTTCTGGTGGTATATGCTAACCCATAATTTGTAACGTCTAACACTAGGCAGAGAAATCGCAGTCGACCGGCTTGGTCAATTCATGCAGGGTACATAATTTGGCTATTAATAGGAAAATAGGTAAAAAAAAAAGCTTAAGTACCTGGAGTGCTGCCATCTTGTTCGGACATAAGATCGTTAACATTAGTCAAGTTATTCCCACGCCTTGTTATGACTGCACAATGAAAGTGTAAGCGAATATACTCTGATTATTAAAGCGTCTTGATTTGCATTACATTACATCATTTCAATTTTTCAATTGCGTGGCGCAACAATTACCCTATTGCTGTGTAGTTTAGTTAGTTGTGTTCTAGTTGCAATTATGTATCGTTATTTACTAAATGAATAAATGACATCAAGTCTATCAGGTTCTAATAAATGAGGGTCAGATAACAAGTATATTCATTAGTGTCAGGAGTTGTACATGGGAATAATTTTGTGTTTTATTTTGTATATTGATGTCGGATATTAGTGAAAGTTGTTTAATGAAACTATGCATCGTAGCCAAATGATCTTTCACAGTTTTTTAGCGTGTTTTAATCTTTCTGTAGATACCTACGTGAAGACATACTTAGTGGCCGGGACAAAAACAGTACAAAAGAAGAAGACACAAACAGTTAGAACGAGTTTTGACCCGGTATTCAGGAAAACCGTGAAGTATTCGGCCTGTAACATACATGGACGATGTATAAAGGTAGCGATCACATCATCCATATGAGTTATTGTCTCAGAGACAGTATACCTATTGGCATTTTGGAGCAATTTTTATAATCAGATAACATCTATACGAATTTTTATGCTAAATTGCTTCTTAATGGTAAATCAAAACTGAGTCAGTTTCAGTGGAATCAACTGCGGTACAAGAAAACAATTTATGAACGATCTGTTTCAGATAATGTTCTGGGCTAGAATACTGTTCTAGATATGCGCTAATACATGAAGTAGCGTAACGTATATGTTCAATCATTAATGCAGCATTCGTTACAAACGTGTTAGATAGCATAACTTGAAATCGAATTGCCCCCTCCTGGTGGTTTAAAATCCCAATGACGGAATTCTACTGTCCATCAAAGGTAGTCTCCTGACTGACTTACGAATGTCAAGGGTTTTATCCGGCTTTACCAGCCCGCATGGGCTGTTGAGGACTGAGTCTTTTCCACCACTAAGAGGCGATTCTTGCAACATAACTAAATTGTGTTGACGCGCTGTAAAACCCATATAGATAGATACATTAATAAACAATCGCGTAAACAAGAAAGTGTCCATTTTTCTTTAGAAATAGTTTACCATATTTACCTTACCTTATTAGTTTTACATCCACTTTCAAGGAAGCTTAAAGCTTGTTCATTACTACGGAGGCAAACTGCATCAAGTCAAAATAAGAAATACGACACAATCAATCAAAAGGATTTTATAATTTCTTTAGATAATTGTGTTGGAAAAACAGAAGACGTTTCCATGCTTCTTTCAAAAAAAATACTACGGAGACAAAATGCAACAAGACAAATTTAAACTACGACACAATCAAAAGGATTTTATATCTTTAAGATAAATGTGTGGGAAAAACAGAAGATGTTTCCATGTTTCAGTAATACTACGGAGACAATTCAAGTTTAACTACGGCACATTCAAAAGGATTTTCTTTTATATTTTTTTTAGATAAATGTGTGGGAAAAACAGAAGACGTTCGACAAGAAGCAGTGTCTCGGCGAGGCGGTGGTCAAGTTGGACAATTTAGATTTGAGTCAGCACACGATGGGCTGGTACAAACTGTTTCCTATGGGTGCCACAGAATTCTGCAGTAGTGAATCTCTGGAGTACTGGGGCTTTGGGTAGCCGAGGGGTCAATTTTAAATACGGGTGTATGCCTCATTGTCCCATATTAACCCATATCCCTTTACCAAACGACACATTTTCGACTGTCCATAATTGAAAGAATTTGCAGAGGACACTTCAAAATGCAATGGAAATGGTAAAAATAATCTTCTGTTAGAACAGAAAACAATGTGGGATAAGGAGAAATTGCTCGTTAATAGCAATTTCACCTTTTCCTACGATTCAAAAAAATTGTCAAATGTCGTTATTTATTGGTAATGGGTTATAGTCCTGGAACGACTTATGCAAACAGGATAGATCCAGGACTGCCGCCAGAATTGGCGGCTTACCTGTGATCTAACCTGTTTGCTACTCTTAATATCTATCTACGACAAAATTAAGCAGATAATTAAGGTCTCTGAAGCTTAGGACATAGAAATCTATTTTTAGAAAATTACCCAGCATTCTAAGGCTTGAGGTCTGGAGCTTATACACGCTATTTCAATATATCACGAGTTTGCGCAACTGTTGCAAGAGATTAAAGTAAAACATCTTCGAATAATGAGAAACAGTCAATTGACAATCAAATATAAGGTCACCTGTGTTGATTTCCAAATAATATTTAATTTCTGTTCAAGCAAAAAGAAAGCTTTTGATAAAGCGAAAGGTAGGTCACAAATTAAGATGATGAAAGCTTACCTGTCTTGGTAATTAAGCAAAGGACAATCTACAGATATAGATTAACACAACGGAAAGAAAATAGCAATAGCATTTGTATAAGCCTTTTAATTTACTAGGTATTTGGGTTTTTTTTTTCGAAAACTAAATGTTGGGGTTCCTCAATATCATCGTATCAAAGGGAGATTACTCTTTGTTATACATTTCAACATTTGCATACGGCTAACTCCCTTATGAAGATATTTCTAAAGTTAACCATATCTCAATTGATCCTAGGTGTGCATGTAGTTGCATTAAATTAAGAATGACTATCATATAAAAATCGATGTTAATCATCCGGACCACGTGAAACATGACATAGACCAATGTCATGTGACAGAGTTAGTTAGCCTTGGTCTTACATTATACAGCAAAGAATTTGCGTAAGTTCAAAACAACAGTCCTCTTTATTTCAATAGTTAGATAAGCAATACTGCAAAGTATCACACCATTGGAATCGTCTCTCCAAGACCCTTCCAATGATACCATTGGAATCGTCTCTCCGAAACCCTTCCAATGATGTGTCACATTACAATATTGTTCTTTTATTTATGATGCTATCCTTGTGTAAGGGTTTTATCTTACGCAAGTTGTTTCCGTAAGTCGTTTAGTAAAACGGTACCTCGGTCCGTGCTTATAACCCGCACAAGGGATCCCAGACCTGGGAGTAAGTAGTCTTCTCATCTCCTAAAAGTCGTACATAATTTCTTCATGGTCCAGTACCCTGAATAACCATATGATCTTTTTTTGCTCAATTTAGTTAGCTTAACCAATCAGGGGTGTTTTGATGGGATCGTTTCAGTCAAACCTTTCTGTTTCATTTTATATCTATTTATAAATCAATGTTTCAAGAGTGGTTACATCGGTATACATCGGTCGGGGCCGGAACTATTCGGTGTACATGTTTACCGAAAACGACCGAAGTATTCCGACGAAAGAACGAGTTTCAAAATGGCGGGTTATTGGTATTCTAACTTATCCAGTTTTAATGACTTATGCTGACAACCTATTGTGACACAACTCTAACTATGCCTCCGTGACCACATGGTGGGATTACTTAACATCATACCATGAAGCTCGTCTATGTGTGAGTGCGGTTGTGTTACCTTCCAATATTCAAGAGGGGTAGGCTTCCGTCTGACTTTCAGAATTTCAAAGGTCCTGTGTGTCGATACTGCCCTTATAGACAGTATACGTACACTGTGTAGTGTCTTTAACGAGAATTGTAATTTCACTTCAAATTGGTGACCCGATATGAAGCACCAACTACGTAATCAAACCAAAACAAACCAACCCATTTTTTGAAACTGATCTTGAGCGTGTTTATTTCAGTTTTTTAACCTTTATTGTGCGTGTGAATGTCTGTTTATTGTCTGTTTAGTTTTGTTAAAAAAGGGCCTCTCAATTTAAAAGCTACCAAACGCCTTTTTCTTTTTGTAAGGACAAGCAGCTTTTTAGTAATTGTTGATATTACATTGGAAGCATGGGGTTTAAAATACCAGGAGCAATGCTCACAAAATTGTCGTAGTACTTGATTCTCAAATGTAACTTTGCTTTCAAGAATGAGAGAAGTACGATTAAGAATCATTTTCATTTCATGACCACGTTAACGCTTTTCTGGGATATATTTTCCATCTTTATATCTTCTTTAACGAGGTTCTTTATTGTGCAAACCCGTGTAAGACACGTCCATGACTATCTAAAACCATGTAAAATATCTTATCTATGGCGATATGTCATATTCAAATATCGTTTACAAAACTGACGACACTTCTCATAACCCTTTACCAAACACCATTTTTTTACTGTCCCAAACTGAAAGGGTTTGCAGACGACATTTCAAAATGCGATAAAATTTACAAAAAGTCTTCTGAGAGGACACTTTTAAGTGACAACAAGTATTTTGTATATGCTCATTTGTGCTTTATATTCAAGTACAACCTGAAGTCGTAGTCAAGTTAGCTTATCAATGAGGGGCCATGTACCTTATACATGTACTTTACAATCACATATGTTCAGTATTAAACTATTTAGTTCGGTTATAAACCAGATTCATGCTTTATTTACAAGCATGCAGTGACCAATATCAATACCATGTCGATACCATGTCTATATAATTAAAAGTATAATATTTTGAAATAAATATTTATGTTAATCTTGTGTTATGTTTTTCTTACCAATTTCAAATTAATGTTTTGTTTTGCCTGGGGTTGCTAAAGAATAAATACAAAATAGTTTCAGAAGGAAACGACATCGGGTTTCTCATCTCGCATACTAACTCCGATTATCCAAGCTGTAGCTGTTTAGAATGGAATATTTAAATCTGGATCATTCGGACAATAATTTAAAGTCTACGACTGAACCACAACGACAATACTGAAATATATACGTCTGGATCATTTCGACTAGAATGATGGTCTACGTCTGAATTATTCAGACTGGGCTGAAATACGAGTAGATATGTCTGGATCATTCGGATCATTTGGCAACGATTCTAAACCTTTGGTTTGTTGGTGTTTCCCAGAACTTCTTGTCGGGGAAGGTGAAGCGATAATGCGTGTGTACTTCGCCGACCTCCTCATTGGTGGATGCGATTCTAGAGCGTGGTATAAAGAGCAGGGGCCTGTTTTACTAAACAACTTACGGAAAATGTTTGCGTAAGTCATAATTGATAAACATTGATCTTCAATGAAAGTACAATGTTGCAATGTGGCACTTCATTGGAAGTGTCTCGGAGAGACGATTCCAATGATGTGTCACTTTGCAATATTGCTTCGTCCAATATTGAAATAAGAGGAATTCGCAATTACGCAAATCTTAAGCGTAAAATGTTTAGTAAAACGGTACCCTGGCCGATAGAGAAAAATGTTCCTGTTGATCGCTCTGTTTCTTAAACAAGCATTTGACTGCTCATGGATTTGTGGGTAATTGAAACAAGGAGGATTAACCCTGAAATATGCCAGTTCTATGATGGGGCCAAAGGTAGCAGCACACAGTATATTGGGTCCTTTCTTCACCAATCCGACAACCAATCTTCTTCGAAACCCATATCACCCTTCACAATCAACCTGAAATGACAGGAAACGTTTTGCTGTGTTCATGTGTTCTAGGGTAACACGAAAATGGCCAAAAAAACAATATTTACAATGACATGTATAGATATTTGCATGACATTGCGGAAAATAATTTGGCCTCGAAAATTGATTTCAAATATATCATTTTAGCCTTCCCCCAAAGGTCGCATACAGAAAAACCCAATGGATGGCCCACCATTTGTTTGCTATTCTTGCACGCAAAACACCATGCAAGCCGTGGATGCATCTAAAAGTACCTGTGGACCAGCTACTTTTTTCACAATATTTCAAAGTGTAAGCCATATATCAATTTAATTGTAACCTTACAAACAGAGACCGTTTACACTCCTCATTGACAATCCTGGGAATAAACACTGGCCATTGAGGCCAAAGGTCGTGACCTTTTAGGTTCGAACTAGCTAAATTCCATCTTTGTACAATATCATGCTTTGTAAGGATACCTCAGGTACCATTGCCTTCAAATATGAAGTTGAATCTTACCCTTTCCCATTATTTCAATTTTTGGCCATGGCCAATTCGCATATTTATGTAGGGAACTGTTGCATGCTACCAGAATGGTTGTTTTTATATAGAATAAAGAATGGCCGAAAATTACCCGACTGTCGCCCAATGCGTCAATCCGCACCACCTGGACAGATAGAAAGATAACATGACCCCGACCGGACCAACCCCAACCCTGGATACATTACCGGTGTAGTTCGACTTTCGTTTGTCCTGTCAAGGCCTAAACACCGGCCTGTGTTAAATTCACACGTCAATGTCAATTTGGAGATGAAAGAGTTACCGCTGGTACTTGTAATCTCTACAAACCCTATTCCTCATTGGTCAACTAACCCGAAACCCCATTCTGAATACATCACGGTACCAGTAGGCTTCAACTTTCATCAAAGGCTGTCGCTCTGCTGAATAAAGGTCCTTTTGAATTAAGTAAATGCTATTTCACTACTCATGCTTATCTTAATAAAGCAATGTTACTGAAAAGTTATTACGCGATGTCAAAACTCCCAAAATTAATAAAACAAAACGATAATAAACGGTTAGATGAGTAAAGTAAACACTTTTAGGCACCCCTAAAGTAACCAATTTAAAGTCACCCCTGAGTGTTGTATACTTATTGGCATATACATTGGGATCTAAAACAAAAAAGTACAGATCACACATGTTTTTTTTTTATTTTTCATCGTCTTCTTATGTCGTTATGACTTCACTCCTTGTAGAACACCAGATAAAAACTATTGGCGGCAAAGATTAGTTGCTTTTTAGTTTTTAGAGCCTGGATACAGTGAAATGATATGAAATCAGATCGATAAATGTGCGACATCTCTTTAGATGTGCCGGGTATAAGCGATACACACCTATATAGTATGACGCTTCCTGAATTAATTACACTTTTAATAACTACTTTAAACTGTATATTATACAATAATTCAAAAACTTAAATATTTTTCATCTGTACCCATGCATCCTTTAATTCTTATACATATAGGTTAGAGGCTAGATAGTGAAATTTAAACGATATAGAAACCCCAAGGAAGGAGCGATAGCGACTGACGGGGTTTCTATGTCGTTTAAATTTCACTATATAGCCTCTAAACAATTTAGTGTTTAACCTACATTTCCATAGAGCGCTCTATTTGACGCTGGCAAACCACGCCTCTACGGGTATGATCTGCGAATGGCATAAAACTGCTGCTCAGTATTTTGAAATTCGACATCAACCACGCCTTCCGCGGCTGTCAATTGCATGCCAAGAATCTGCCATACCATATTTGGAAGAAGAAAACTGTACTACCCAGTGATGTAGATTGCAATGTAGTTTTGAGTTTAACCCGTTACTCCATAATTTATTCCTCACCTACAGCAGAAAACTTGAGAAGCCCTTGTGACAAAAGAAGAAATTGCTTGTAACGAGCAATTTCTCCTTTTGTCACAATATTTTCTTTTCAATTTCAAAAAGAAACTGTGTTTTTTCATAATGTATATATGTGTTGTCTGTTGATGCTTTCAATTTGTACCCGTCACATTATTCCTAATGGGGTAAAAGGTTAATATAGTTCAGTTTCTTTTTTTCTCAACGATGTTAGGATACCCAGTTAATTGTAATTCCTTTTTATTTATTTCTGTGTTTATTTCTCCCCCGCGACGTCACAGCGATCTTTCAATCGCTACCGTAGGCTAGGCTTACACGTGTCATTGATTTGGAGGTGGAGCCTAAAACTACACATTTATGCGCATGCGTGATACCAGAGTAATAGTCTCATAGAGCCCAGATAGAACACTCGAATAGTAGTTTATGGAAAATAAACCAACAAAAAAATTCAAATTGACGCATTCTCATTGGATGAAAATGTAGGTTAAACACTAAAAGTCAATAAAACTCAAATTTTAATAAGTTGAGCCAATCAATTGGGAATACGAAAGAAGTATCTTGAGGGCTAAACAGATATAAAAGCAAGAAAATGATATATATATATATTGGGAATATATCTAAACATCGAGACATTTTCTCTTTTCCTCAAAAAGCTTTCGGAATCCATCTTGAGCAAAGGTTGTAAACGCATCCCGCGTTGTGGTAAAGGTTAAGTAAATATCATTTTGAGAAATGTTACCGAAGTCTATTCAGAACAATTTATCTCTTTAGGAAATACCTTTAGTACTACGAAGTAGGGTGTATGCCATTCGCGGCTTTTTCATTAAACTGTTGACATTTAACACTGTTAAACGTTGAATTGAGGTGAACAATCGTTATTTGATACCGCGAAACAGAAATAAATGCGTATAAGCATAGATATGTTTCAAACAAGCGATTAAATTAAGATTACCAGGATATTTGAGGGTAATGGTCTAGTTTTGATTCGCTCTTGCGAGGAAGGTAAAAGGTGTTTTTTTTTATTGTATTTAGATCTATATACATTCACTGTTTTTGAAGCGTGTAAATGGGCTGGAAATAATGTGTAAGGAATTGATTACGATTTGAATGATTGTGAGTAAAATGCAATAGATACGATTGCCACTGTAAAGAATTGTTTGTAAATTATTATTTTGAAGTCTTAAGAAAGCAACTTCATATGTATGGCATTGGTACTATTCTACCTTTTCATTAATATTTACCCTGGACGCCGAATATCTAAAGGTACGTGTTCACAGTTAGAAAATTGAAAATGAAAGAAAATGTCATTGAAACAATAATTTTTGGATAGTTAGTTGATATAAAATTAAAAGTAGCTATTCGAAGCGTAAACTATTCAGGAAGCGTCAATTAATCTAAGTATGTAATAGTTTATAAGTGGTATACATGTGTGTCTCAAAAGCGAGGTCATGCTTTTGGATTAAAATACATTCGAATCATTCTATACACACTTTAAGTACAGCTATTTCTAAGAACCATGCAGAAGGTGATTTATCCATGGAGACAGAATTGCAAAATCTTTAGCCAGATGTATAGCACTTATCACCAAACTATGTTTGGCTGAATTTTTCTTTGACAGTTGCCATGGTAACGGGAGATTTTATTTTTGGCCATTTATTAGCAAGAAATAGCAAAAAAATCAGAGATTTTTGGTCATTTTCACATTGAAAATACATACATAAAATGTTGGAAATAGATGAATTTGCCATAACAGTTTCCATGAAAATCATTTTGTTGATAGAAATTTCAATAGATGCTGCTGCTCTACTTTATACTTTTTACAGAGGTCATTTCAAGATTCAGCTGGGGTTTTTTTTATTTTTTTTTTTAAGTATTTTTTGAAAATTGACGTATTTCATTTTAGATTTTCTCTCAAGACCAACCTTATACAGAAAGCTCATATGATCAAAACAGTTAAAGGATATCTCTTCTATCAGAAACATGTAAAACATCCGCGTGTTTTTTCCTCTTTGTTGAGATATCTCAAAAAGGAACAAATACCCTAGCAACAAGAATAGAAATAGACATTCCACCTTAAATAATTCGTTTTTGAACTATAAAAGGCAACAAAATGCAATTTAAATTTAGTAAACAAAGTTTTGATACCAAAAAATTATACATGAATATATAAAATGGTTGACAACTTGAGAAAATCATTTAAAATGAGTTGCTATGGAAACCAAAAGAATGAAATAATTCAAAAATGGCATATTTTGTCTTGATTTATCTCTCTTGATGCACCTTACTCAGAAAAAAGAAACACATATAAAGACATAAAGACATGTTTTAACTAAAAGAAAATTAAAAGCGATCTAGTGTTGCTTCCAATTACTGTTCGTTAGTGCGTCTTATGTCGAAGTACAGCTGATAAGCAGTTTCGTGGAAATTACTTTTTGAAAGTCCTTGCATCTGTGAACAAGCACCTTTATTATCCCGTTTTTAGGAAAATGCATGAATAGGTGAACTGAGTTTATTCGTAACGTATCATAAAAAAAGGTAAGAGCAATAATATGTAAGACTTATTCAAATACAAGGTATCTGTGTGGCCGTCCGATGATATAAATAAATGTTTAATGAACGCCAGTTTGATACATATGGCAATTAGTTTAATCAACTAAAAAATCGAAAGTATTAATTTCCATATGACTGAACACCTATATCGACCCTTTCCCAAACAATAACACCATTTGACCACTTTGTTGCAGACGACTTTAGAAAACATCGTTGGAAAAGGAGAAATTGTTCGTGACGAGCAAGTTTTCCTTTCCCGACAATATTTTCTGCCCTATCAGAAGTACATCACATTTAGAAATGTCGTCTGCAAACTCTTTCAATTTGGGACAGTCGAGAATGTGTTGTTTGGGAAAGGGTTAAGCTACCGCTTTATGTTATGGCGTGTTTAGTTGGTATCAGACCAAGCTGCTTAAAGAGATAAATGGGGATTTCGAGCGGAATGTCGGAATTATTCAAAAATGAATTTGTTATAAACTAACTTTTTTTTGTCATATCTCTGGTTAGTTCAGATAAGAATGGGGTCTCGAAGAAAAGTTTAAATCAAAGGCTCTAGCGACGTTTTATGTAATTCTGACCATATCATTGGTCACTTTTCGACTAAGTTTGTTCATATACCTTCCTAGCGATGGAAACGCCAGACCCTAAGATATTACCCATTATCTCGCTTCTTTCATTTTAAAACATTAAATGTGTTTAGAGTGTGTCAGAGGAAAACAGACAAGTGAGCTAGATGTAAGTGAGGAGGTATGGGATATATGAATCAAATAGTTTTACTATACAAACCAGTCCTGTTATATAGGAGTTTACTAAACAGTTAATGCTAAGCATTTGCGTAAGTTCAAAACTACATTTCTTCTCAGTTCAACATTGTGAAAAACTATATTACACAGTAACACATCATTGGAATCACCTCTCCGAGACGGTTCTAGTTAAGTATCACATTACAATACTTTACCTTCGTTTTAGACGATATCCATATAGATCGGTACCGATTATGATGTAAGAAGAAATTGCTCATAAGTATCTTCTTATGTGACTATTATTTATCAATATTCACGAAGTATGTATGGCAATACAAGTTTGCTCATTGTGTATAAGAGTAAAGTGGGTATTATATACACATATCTTGTGGATTTTGGACGTAATGGAATTAAGCTGTTTGTTTTTATACACCTACTTCATACCGATATGGGTGAATAGAAATATGTCGTTAACTCGAGCATTTTCTTTACCTCTTTGATTTACGAAAGAGATGTTTCATGTACCAGACTGAAGTACGTACTCAACAATCAAAATATGATTATAACACTTTATAAATGTATAAATGTTTGAAAATAGGATTAGTCTTCATTGCAGATTATTGGACATACGGATTAAATGGACGTATTTGATGTTCTTCAAATGTGCATCAAGGAGTGTCAATCTAAAGTAAAGCTTTTCTTAGCTTTGTTTCTAACGAGAAAGGTTTTCCATGTACCAAAGCAAGACTGTACCCGACAATCAAAAACGATTTTGAGATACTTCCATTGTATTGATAATGTAGAATACCCATACAACTCTATTTTGAAACTCATTCTTCAGTCGAATTACTTCGGACGTTCTCGGTATACATCGGTCGGCGCCGGAACTATTCGCTTTAAACCGAATAGTTCCGGTGCAGATTGATGCATAACGGAAAAGCGCTAAGTAACTCTACGGAAGAATGAGGTTCAAAATGGCGGATTATGGGTATTCAACCTTAAAACAATTTTTTTTCACATGCGCGGTTTCTCTTTCCCAAATGTTTATTTCGAAATCTATCTCCAGAGGTCCGTTTCTTCCTGGAATAATTTGTTGAGGGTTTAAAGGTAACTTTTCACGAAAATAAGGAAATTTGGAAGATGAAAATTAAGCTTTGTTAAAATTGCACGACAGATGCACTGTCATACGATACGCACCGAAGAAAAGTAACTGGACGCAAAATTAGATGATTTATAATTCAAGTGTGTATACAGTTAATTAACGTGTTTTCTAATAAAAGAAACGTGACATCGCTTTTAAGATTTACCGCGTATATACTCTGCTCATACTTAGATGAATTGACGCTTTAAATAGCTACTTTAATTGTAATCAAACAACAATACAAACAATGTATTGTTTTAACGACATTTCATTTTAACTTTCAAGTTTTCTCTTCTATTAACAAGCATCTTTCATGAAGAATGCCGATAATACGCCATTTTGAAACATATTATTTCGTCGGATTACTTCGGTCGTTCTCGGTAAACATCGGTCGAGGCCGGGACTATTCAGTTTAATGAAAATAGTTCCGGGCTCGACCAATGTTTTCCATGAACGACCGAAGTAAAACGACAATAGAATAAGTTTCAAAATGGCGGATTATGGTTTTTCTACCTTGAGACAGGACTGTTGATTAAGCGTGGCAAACGATCAAGACAAGATAGACCACTTTGTAATCTGTCTGGCCGCGGTTGCATAAAACGTAACCCCTCAGTGACCAGCAAGTATTGTGTTATACATGTATACCGGATAATCCACAAATAGCTGTCAAATTAGACCAAATACGTTTCAATACTTTGGATTTATGAATTCAACGGACGAAATAATTTGTTAAGACTTGCTAAATACATTAAAGAAGCTAAGTAAGCTATAAATACAGTGTTCTAGTATTCATGATAAGCATCCTCTTCATTTGGATTTTTCGCCCATATCCAATGTTAGTTGTTTAGTTTGCATGCTCAGTATTTATGAACTAAGTACATTTTAATGTAATATGCACATGTCAGACATAAAATTATGTTCTCTCTATTCTAATGGATATAAAGCGCTGAGACTACAGTCTAACTTGTGTTAAGCAGCCACCCTTTTAAGCAGCCAACCTGCCTTAAACAGCCACTACAGAAAGTCCCATTGTTAGATTTATAGTGTAAATCAATTTGTGTTAAGCAGCCAACCTGTCTTAAACAGCCAATTTACTCTGTCCCATAGGCTGGCCTCTTAACACAAGTTTGACTGTATTTGAGTTTTATCGTTATACATCGTATGTGAAAAACTCCGTATTTGCTAAGGACGCCCAAGATTTTATTGTCGAAACTTGATATCTATCTCACTGTGGGATATAGACTATACTCGCATTCTCGAGTCGTAACAATTTTTCACCCTTGTTGGGAGATGAATAGCTCGCAACAGTTACGACTATGGTAATTCTGTAATAAAATGTACGCAGTTGGGGAAACACTCCAGGGGGACACTTAGGTCTAACGTTCCTTTCTTATAAGGGTACATTAGTTAAGTTAAAGGTAGAATAATCAAACTCCGCCATTTTGGGCCTCTTTCTTTCGTCGGATTACTTCGGTCTTGCTCTGTATACGTCGGTCTGGGCCGGAACTATTCGCTATACAGCGAAAAGTTCCGACCCTGACCGACATAAACCGAGCACGACCGAAGTAACCCGAAGAAAAAACGAGCTTCAAAATAAGGGATTACGGGAATTTTTCCCTTAACCTTATTCATTTTGTATCGTTGGTGGTGAGCCAATTTCTTGCAACTTTGATTATTCACTCTTAACTCTAAATCATTGAATACATTTAAACTACTCGCGTCGAATGTTCGTTTGTGCAAGGTCGTTAATACTCTTGGGAGTTGAACCCACGACCATCGTGTCCTGAGGCCGTCACTTCTAAATCTGTAAGTGGAATTCAACTCTTTCAAACTAAGATAATTGAACCCATGATCATTGTGCCCTCATGCCACCATCATATCATCGGTAAGTTGAATTAAACTGTTCTAAATGAAACACGATTTCATATCACCAATACAGCAATTATAATGCTTGAAAGACAACACGTTTTTAATGATTATCGACGGGAATAATTGTGTCAATTGCTCATCATATGCAGTTTCTTAATGTTGATTATAATTCTTAAGTCTGGTGATAGAGATGCGTTTAGACTCCTCACACAGTTAGTAGGCCCAACTTACCCACGTGCTTATGAAAACCTTAACGAGTCCGTCTGTTAATTCTATCATTCATTTTATCTGACAACAATGGAAGTTTTCTTTTGATGTTAATTCCAGGTCAATCTCTGTTGTAATTCTTCCTAAGATATATTTAGACAATGTTTATATACACTCAAATCCCGTTTGTTCGAACATCCTTCACATATTCGCATTTCTTATCTAAACGTATGTCTTGTTCTGGTGCTCAAACCTTTCATCAGCTTAATACAAGCTTGACTAGACTTACAAAAGCAAGAAAGAATACGTTCTTTCTCCAAATCATTTAAAAAGAAGACTACCAAATGTGTCAATACATTTTTGTCGTGCATGACGACCGTTTTGGATAAGCTATGGCAAACTATAATTCCCTAGAAATATACAACGTCCACTATTCTCTGTCACAGGTCACAGGTTCAAATACCGGGCGGACTAAGCGTGTTATTGAAATATTCGGGTTCTTTATAAATATACTATTTCGGAGTAAAACTAAATGCTAAAACATTCATTGATGTTTGTAATCACTAATTAAATAATTTGGTTCTTGGTTTTTCATTCATCCATTCAGACGTTTCTTGGTGCACTGATCAAAAACTTTTCTTTTATATCATTCTCCTTTTGAATTTCTCCATATATTAAAGACTGCTCATTCAATAATGTGTTCGATATCCTTTTCATTGATTCGTTTAATTGTTGGTTCATACATAAATCAATTCATTCGTTTATTGGCATTACTTGTTTTCATGTAGTGTTTCTTTTTAATATATTCCTGTATCCATCGCTCAACCATGTTTGCTTTGGTGTTTATATGTATACGTGCATAGTATGAATATGCGTTTATATTGCTTAGAATCGTATGATTGATTGTAGTTTCGCCATATTTGAATTCGATTTTATTGACAAAGGCATCTTTTTGCCGAGAATAATATTGAACTAAATTTAAATTTGATTAAATGAAAAGCCGAATAAATAGTAAGTAGGTCTTCGTTTGAAATGTAAAATAATCCGTGGCACGACCCCTTGAGTAATTGTCTTGTTGTATTATCATGTCATTGAAGTTGAGTACAGTATGCAGCAATGTACCTGGTAACATGTGGGACCATTTACTGTGAGAAAGGATTGTATAGAGTTCCTCTCATATCAACATTCTGGTTTATATCCTAGCGTTAAGTTATAAAACTTTAGCCAGGCTTGTGCAGTTAGAACTGGATGTTAGCTTAAAAGAACAAATGAGTGTCGTACCGTGCTTCATTAAGTGCAACATTAATAGTAATAGAGAAGTCACTCCCATTTAAAGATAATAACTTTAATCTAAAGTGAAATCACTTTATTTCTACACGGTAGTTGATTTCCGTCATTTTTGAACCACGTATAAAGAGGCCAACATGTATATGCTTATTTGTTTATTCATTCACACATGATCAGTTTAATACAAAGTCCTAGTAAAAAAGCCTGGTAAGAATGCTAGGTTTGCCTCCTTTTTAGAGAGTTATTCTGCTATGTACAGTGATGTCTCGTTAATCCGAAAACGTCGGTTCCCAACAAAATGTCCGGATTAACGAATCATCCGGACTGATGAAGCAGAGCATGTTCTTATACACATTAGGACATAAACGGTCTGTATGCACGTGTATACTTATAACCCTTTAGCAAACAGCAAATTGTCGGCCGTCCCAAATTGAAAGAGTTTGCAGACGTCATTTCAAAATGTGATGAAATTCAAAAATAATCTTCTGATATGGCAGAAAACATTGTGGGAAAAGGAGAAATTGCTCGTCACGAGCAATTTCTCCTTTACCAACAATGTTTTCAAAAGTCGTCTGCAACAAACTGGTCAAATAATTCCGTTCCCTAACAATTTCGTTCGGATTGCGAGACATCCGGATTATCGGGGTCCGGATTAACAAGGCTTCAATGTATTCGTTCACTTATGTAAAGAACCTGTGTCACTGGTTGTTGATGAATAGCTGAACACATATCCCATTTACGAATGGACTGGATCGTTACACAATGATTTATTTTTGAGATCAACATCAATAATTACATATAAGCATTCATGTAAGAAAATCTCGTATGGTTTGCAAACAACAAAGTTCAACTCTACCATATTACACAGCGGGAATGAATAAAAGAGGTTTTTTGTCATTTCGTTTGATAGCATGTAAACAAAGTTCCCTGTTGTATTAACAGCATTCATTGAATTATTTTTCGTGAGAAATTTACATGTGGAACAGTTGGAACTACGTGCCAATGGCCATGCAAAAAACGATCCTCCATTTTTTTGCAAACAATTTCTTTTTTCTCTAGCAGATAACATTGTGTGTATAATACAAAAACTATGGTAAAATAAACAGCGTTTTATCAAGGGATGTAGTGTTCTTACCGCAGAACCAAAGGCAAATCTAATTAATGTTTGTAAGAATCCCTTTGATATGGAAGGGTTGGAAACACGTGTTTTAAGAGCGACTGATAATTAGACATATTTCATGATAAAAATTACTTTAAAGAGGTAAAAACTTACTTCGCCATTTAAAACTTTTTTACAAATAAACCAGACGTTAAATCCTATCTAATTGCAGTAACAAATCCATTGATGTGGTCAAGTTAAAGTCATATATTTATTGAGATGGGTTTTATATCGCGTCATTATTTATTTCACTTATGTTGCAATGTCAGACTCTTAATGATGGAGGAAGACCCTATACTCATATACCGGCAGGGGCTAGTCAAGCATAGAAGAACCATTGGTTCCATAAATCAGTCGGGAGAATACTTTAAATGAAAATCAAAATGCCTTCATCGGGAATCGAACCCACACGGAGAGGTACCACGTGATTTCAAGTTCTGTAATCCAACCACATGGGGAGGGCCATGGTCAAGATAAAAACAAGCAATTGAAACATAAAAGATTACACCATGCAAATCAAAAAGAACAAATTATGTGGAAGTCAAATTAAAACATTGTGACAAAAGCGGAAACTGCTTAATATGAGCTATGTTTTAAAATGTTGCCCAAAAGAACCTATCGCGGTAAAGTGTTAACAAGGTTTACTTCTCGGGTCCTCTAGGATGTACAGCTGTATGCTCGGTGTAGCCTGTGTTGACTCGCGTAAAGAGCAAGTAAGGTTTACGTTTAACGTAAATTACTTTTGATTAACAGCCTAACAAAATCAGATGGCGGTGCATTATTTTTTTCGCAGAGGAATTACTGTTGTGTCAGAACTATGACTTTTTAGGGTTTATTGAAAAGGATTATTTGTTGTGCATCGGATGTAGAATATAATCATACATGAGTAAGTTATGTTTTTATTTGAAGATATAAACATACATTGTGGAATTTAATTTCCTCGTGATGTGTTTGTTATGTAATACTTGCTATGGTGCAAGAAAGAGGGGTTCATTTAGTACATGATATACTCGTAAGTTATTAAATTTCATGCTGTAAACTTGCACAACTGATTCATATCGGTTTGTATGCGTTTTGTCTGCATTTCTGACTGCATCATTTCGGACTTTCTATCTATCCTGTGCATGTACGAGTCCATTTGTTTTATCTCATTTTGTTCTGCTTGTATTTGATTCATTAATATTGTTTTCCTACGATGAATGAAGTAAGGAATCCAATAACACTCTCATGTACAAGGCATTGTTTTCTTTCTGTCATTCTACATATGGATAAACTTTTCTAACCACACTTGTATTCGTTTGGATGTTTTATCTCTTTATTTACAGCTCCTTCTCCACAGCATCATCTTAAAAGCTTTTAATAATTACGTTTATTTATTTATACCCATTAGTTATGGTTTCTGTTCCCGGTATCCTAGATATAGATCGGATGGTTTTACGACTTGAATGTACGCTCCAGGTCAAATAGACCTTCGAGTCGAACATACCTAATACTTATAGTGATCCAGAAAACAAGGGCATGTGCTTTAACGTAATGATATAAATATAGAATTGTTGAAAACGGTGATCAATCCCATCGAGGCAAAAACATTGTTAGAAATTATTTGCCTTACACCTACAAAAATACTTAACTGTTTTGTCTTTAATTCATGGTGATTGTCATAATAAAATGTTGATATGTAAGCAACAACATATATATGTTATGCTAATAAACATTTAAACTTGAACTTAATATTTTTCTAGACTAAAGATAACTGACGTAATAAAGCCACGACATCACTTTGTAAATAACTAATATATGCATCTATCCCATTTGAGCAAACATGTTGTTTGCATGTGTGCTTGTCTTCTTAGGTGTCTAAGCTGATATCAAATACACTATACATAAACAAACATAAGCAACGTGTCAACAGGCTGAATATCAATTGGTTAATTGGATAAACAGCGGGAAAGCTATTTGTCATCAACCTAAACATACCGTGATAACGCAATAAACGCATGTTTTAAACGGGAAAAGTTAATTGGTATGAATAAACACCATCAATAGTTTGTCAGCATGTGTTCTCTGCTTCTATTGGACCTGGATCGACCGACAACAGCTTGAAAACAGAGTTTCAGATCGCCTCGTGAAGACTTTCTTCAACATAATTAGAACATTGCTAGCAACTGTCTGCGAATGTGTATGTGTTTGTAGCTGGGTTGATTTCATACTTTGGATTTCGGATTTGTACGTCATATCACAAATGTTTGTGCTGAGTAATAAAAAAACTTAAAACTGTATGAAGAGTAACACTGAGTGGGGTCTCTATTCTGATCTACACTTGCATAGGCTTATCCAGGGCTATATTCATGCATAAGTAATATACATTACCTTGTTCGTAAGCCATACTATATAAAACGTGTTTGATTTGCAGCAAACGACATTTAAAACGCATTCTAAACCCTCTTTAATAATGTTATGGGGTGATATCAGCTACGAATAGTTTCGAATACGTGTTAGTGAATACAATACTCTCTCTCCGCTACATGTACAAATGACCTGCTCTTTTTAATACCCATTACCAAGTTACAATTTCCTTAGATTGTTCAACCCATTACCAAACAATTACGACATTTGACCAGTTTGCTACAGACGAGTCTAGCAAAACATTCTAGGAAAAGGAGAAATTGCTCTTAACGAAGAGCAATTCCTCCTTTTCCCATAATGTTTTCTGCCCTATCAGAAGAATACCTTTCCAATTCATTGCATTTTGAATTTACGTCTGCAAAGTCTTTCAATTTGGGACAGTCGAAAAGTTGGCGTTTGGTATAGGGTTAAGGTATGGCGCACCATTCATCAATTTGTCTTGCCTTTTTCACTTTATAAAAAATGTTCTATTATCGCATGGTTATGTGCGCTAACAGACAGGTAAGCAACGCTAATTGAGTCTGTTAACAAGATTTCGGGGGGAGCAGAACAAGTCGTAAAAGTGAATGCATGAGAGAGTAAGCTTGCTGATTATACTCATTAGGTAACGCCTTGTAGCCCGTACACGGAAGAATGTACCCCAGAGTGCACTGTCACTGGTTCCCTGGTTCACTGCCTCACCGTACTATAAGCGTGGGGACCAGCGACCAAGCGCCCGCTTGCGCTTACTATATTGAACAGACCCAGATGTCTGTAAGATTACATTAAAGAGGTCATGACTTTTTTTTCGTAAGTGTGTTCATGCTTGCTACAGAGATAAATCAGATAAAGCATTAAAGAAATGCTATGGCTCTTAAACTCAGAATCTTACTTTATAGTCAAGATTTCGGATAGGTCAAAATCATGTAGTTGTTAATAATCTAAGAGTAACTTATGATTTATTATCAAGATAACACTTTGAGCTGTTATTTACCACGGGCCGGTGAAAACGTTATGGATGAAGTATCGTATTACAATGTATTCCAAAGTAATGTTTCGTCTAACAGGCTGATGTGCAGAGTCTTGAAGTCAGAGGCTTTTACACTTCATCAGTAATAATTCTTAATTTGTCTCCATCGTACGTGTTTCCAATACACAACAAACATCGTTGTGATTTTTATTACATACCGTAAATTTCGAGTTTCTATACACGGACAGCATAGGTTTCAGAATTATGCTGTATGGTCTTCAAGGTGCCCATTTATTATATCGCGTGAATTCGTTTTCCTTGTGAGGAGTCTGCGATTCTCGGGTTTATATTTTTCATAAACATTCTATTCGTTAGTGATTTGTTTCTCTGTTTTATGTGATTCTATTTCATTTTTACAAATCAATGTTTGGTTGTAGATGACTTCACAAAGGGTTTGACTGTACTTGTGTGAAATGATTTTCATTCTAAAGACAAATACAGTGAAACCTCGTTTATCCGGACCCCAATAATCCGGATGTCTCGCAATCCGAAATTGTAAGGGAACGGAATTATTTGACCAGTTTGTTGCAGACGACTTATGAAAAATTTGTGGGTAAAGGAGAAATTGCTCGTGACAAGCAATTTCTCCTTTTCCAACAACATTTTCTGCCATATCAGAAGATTATTTTTGAATTTCATCACATTTTGAAACGTCGTCTGCAAACTCTTTCAATTTGGGACGGTCGGCAATTTGCCCTTTGCTAAAGGGTTATAAGTATGCACGTGCATACAGAGTGTTTATGTCTTAATGTGTATAAGAACATCCTCTGCTTCATCAGTCCGGTCGCTTCGTTAATCGGGACATTTTGTTGGGAGCGGACGTGTTCGGATTAACGAGACATCACTGTATGTAACTGAATTTTAAAAGGACTACATCATTACATTAAAAGCTAGATGTTTTTTTACTATTAGCTTAACAAAGAACCTCTGGATGATCTCATTAAGAAATGTGTTTAGCTGGAGCAATTCTTTCATAAACACTAAGAAAGCATTAAAACAAAATTTAACCTAAAAAAGCTAAGGTCATTCATCCGTAGTTGTTTAACGACAGCATTATAGTAATTGAAATTCCGGAATGTAAGAACATTAATCGGGTGATTAAACATATGTTTGCCTACTTAATCAGTTTTGTATCGTCCCAAGCCTATATGTGTCGTTAGCCACTGAAATATTTCTTTATTTGGAGAACCATTAAGCTGTACAGAAAGAATATTGTACAATTCTGTTGAGAGTGGACCAAAAGTATTCATATGTGCACTGGCCGGTACAATATGACCGAAATACTGTTGGGGAATAAACGTTAACACGGATCCAGGCTAATGCAATCGTCTAAGCAGTGTAAAACATCGATCCAAACTTATGTAACCATCTTATTTGTCGTACTTTGCCAAATTCCCGGTGGAAGCCCGTGTCGGACGATTTAAGGTAAGACCTGGGTAATGAAGAAAAGTCAGAATAACAAAATGAAAGATTAAACAAAGGAGATGCCATTTTAAAATCAAGTCTCATATTATAAGAATCTTTCCTGGATTAGAATTTGTATTTGCCAACTTCATTTATGAAATTTTAATTTTAATGCGAAAATTGAAATTTAAATGGAGGTAATTGATATGAAATAAATAACAAAATCGTTGATATTCATTTTGTAAATATAAATTAAAAATCAGACAAATTTTGAAAATTGGCTCTGTGAATATCTTCGAAGCGATGCATATTTCATGAATTACATTTAAACTTATTTTTTTTATCAATGCAATGACCATTTTTCGATTACCCAGGTCTTACCTTAAGATTGGTTGTATTTTAGAATAAAGTAAGCTAGATTTGTTAAGAGCGCAAAACAGAGCTTTCCGCGTGACTACCATAACGCACATCAGTGCTATATGTTCTGGCGTCATTTCAACCATCTCTGTTTGAAATTCATAGCAAAAGCCGAACTCTCGGAATTTGTGCTTTAACATATTCTCTCATTTTGGAACCTTGGAGACTTACAAATAGAAAACAACAACAGACGTTTGTTAAATCGATACCACTCTTGTTGAATAAATTACATGTTCATTCACATAGTTGTTTACAAATCATGCTAAAGTTAAAGGTTTGTATTATTATTTTCCTTTTTGGCTTTTCCTTATCATGTTGCAAACGTTCACTGCTGTAAAGCCTGGATTCGACAGGGTATGTTTTTATTATATGTTATATGCTACAATGTGGGCAAATAACAAAAGTGAATATTCCAACAAATTTCAATATTGAGAAAATAAGTTGGAATGTAACAGGCCATTGGAATCGTCTCTACGAGACGCTTCCAATGGCGTGTCACATTACAATAGTGTATCCTTATCTAAGGCAAGCTTTCATTAGGTAATAAGAGGGACTCTTTTCATTTTGAAGTTCACATAACACAATGAAAATACAGCTAAAGTCCGTATCTATATAGGCTATGTTATGTACCCTTATATATTAGAGCCTCTATATATCCGTTTTGAGTGAAGTAAATAATTTCCCTAAGTCGTTTACTTAAACGCAACCCTGGCTCGAATAGCCTCTCGTCTAACATACTGTCTGTGTTCGTTCTTTAGAAAATGTTACGATTGCTTTGTTCGCTAATGATGAAGCGCATGCCCTAACGAGTTATATTATCTCTACCTGGGTATTGATAAAACAAGCGTAGAGATGTTAATCTGACAGTTATTTCTTTAATATCATCTTCTTTCTCTACCCTCAAGCTGTTTTTGTTGGGTCTGTTTAATTAATAAAATCTGTGTCATATATAAAAGGTGTTCACGTTTTCGTTGTAGTCTAGAATACCTTGTTTTGCTTGTTTAATGTGTGGTATGTCCCTAAAAGCCTCGATTAAGTATGATGCATGTTTGTTTGTATCATTTGTACTATTGCAATCACCTTTCTATCATTCGAAGTTTTGCTTTTGATTGAAGTAACGCTTTCGAGTTTGTGCTTGCTCTTTAAATGCTTATAAAAGTGTTATGGTTGGATCTGAAACATAAATAAAGAAAACATATACATGTAATGGTGATTTGTGCAGGTGTATTAGCATCGTTTACCGTGAGAGAGGGAAATAAAAGACGAATTTGTCACTGATACAGTCAAGATAACGCGTTTTGTACTGTGTCGTATAACATGTGTATTCATGAGTATGCATTCTTTGCCTATGATATCGGTTTATCATTCAGACATGAGGTGTGGATTTAAATGAACCTCTTGATATACGTTACCCATCGTATGTAGTCATAGGACAGTGATGTCTCGTTAATCCGAACACGTCCGTTCCCAACAAAATGTCCCGATTAACGAACCATCCGGACTGATGAAGCAGAACATGTTTTTATACACATTAAGACATAAACGGTCTGTATGCACGTGTATACTTACAACCCTTTAGCAAACGCCAAATTGTCGACCGTCCCAAATTGAAAGAGTTTGCAGACGTCATTTCAAAATGTGATGAAATTCAAAAATAATCTTCTGATATGGCAGAAAACATTGTGGGAAAAGGAGAAATTGCTCGTCACGAGCAATATCTCCTTTACCCACAATGTTTTCAAAAGTCGTCTGCAACAAAGTGGTCAAATAATTCCGTTCCCTTACAATTTCGTTCGGATTGCGAGACATTCGGATTATTGGGGTCCGGATAAACGATGCTTCACTGTATTACAAAAAGGTCACATGTTAACACATATCGTGTACTCCATGAATTATCTATTATAAAGTTAAATCAGTCAATTATATACCATACCAAACAAAAGATTCTCCATTTTTCACAATGTTATCTTAATAATAGAAACGCAAATCTACTCAACTCTAAAGTAAAACGACAGTTGCATAAACAAAATGAAATTCAATTAAAGGGAAAATAGACCACAAGTTAGGGAACTATAGAGGTAATTGCAAAGGAATGCGAAATTCTCCACGGGGTATTACAATAAATCGTTTAACCCTTAGAATGCTGGGTAATATTCTAAAAGTAGATTTTTGAGTCGTCTACTTCCCAAAACCTTAGATATCTGCTTAAATATTGTGAAGAAAGATACTCAGAATGCAAACAGATTAGATCACAGGCCAGCCGCCAATTGATTTGGCGTGTGGCCTGCATCTCACCTGTTTGCATAAGCATGAAGTCGGTTCCAGCACTATAAGGGTTTAGTATAAGGGTATGTGAGACATCATTGACATTTATTCATTTGTCTGGATAGTTTATAACTCGTTTGATCCATTGTAAAACCATCTATTTCATTTACACCGACCACTATCAATTGAATCAAATAACAAGCTAAAACCATGTTTACCACAATCCGCTATACAAAATATACACGGGAGGTCGGATAAATGTTTCTAAAGTGGACTTTGCCTTCTTTGAAAATAAAGGGAAGTTTTCGTTAAACCGTGACTAACGAATATTGTGTCATATACGTAGTTTCAGATAGTCGGAAAAATGTATTTACGGAAATTAAAGGATGGAATATGTTTGTCCTCCAAATAATGACAGTAAAAATTTGATTTCTCCGTTGGGGCGTGACTTGTGTGTCTACCTTCAGATAATGAAGCTTTAGGTTAGATGCTCGAGTTATACTTAAAACCAACCAAACGAGAAACAATTCTATTGAAGGCTTCCAGTGGAAAACTGGGATTAGATAACGATAAAAAATCATGTTCATTTTCTGGTATCCGGAGAAGTGCCCTCCCGGAGAGGTGCCCCATAATTTCAAGAAGGCGGAGAAGTGCCCTCCCACTAAATACATATACATACATAATATTTTATTGCATTATAAACATAACATGTTATATAGCAATTTTTAACAAACATTTTAACAAAGACATGGATTTACAGAAGAGCCTTTCATTCATTTAAAGGTGTCATACAATTTCGATTGCGTTGAGCATAATATATATACTTTGACAGATTAAAAATAGTTTTCTTTGAAGGATTTGATAATAAATTGACAAATTTATGCATATTTGGCCATGTATGATAATACCTCTTTATATATTTTGATCTTAAATTTGTATGCTTTGGACAAATTAATAAAAAGTGAAATTCATTTTCTATTTGACCAGAATTACAATTTCTACATATTCTTTCATTTCTGGGAATATTACTTTGGCGTCCTTTTTCTATTTCTAGCTCGTGTGCTGATGTTCTAAACCTTGTAAGAGCCTTTCTGAATTTTGATTCATGAATGATGTCGAGATATTGTTCCATAATAAATGAACTTTTGAATAAACTATAGCTATAAAGACGAGGTGAATTACTTATTGATGAATACCAATTTTGTTGATAGATGTCTAATATGCGTTGTTTTATTGTGGTAAAATTGACTCGCATGTATAATTGGTTTTCCCAAATGTTTGATAATCCAATATTGTTTAAAGTGTTTTTGATGTGGTAAGCCCAATTCTTACCGTTGTATGTGAGATTATTTTCTGTGTCTATTTTTAGCATATTATACAGCTTAAATAAGATAGATTGCTCATCTAGAGATATCAGTTTTACCCAGTATTTAAGCATTATCATTTGTCTATGTATTTGCATGGGAATGCGACCTAACTCCCCATAAAGGGCTGTAAGATTTGTTGACTGCCTTAGACAGAGAATTCTTCTACAAAACTTCGAAAAAATAGATTCTATGCTAGGGCATGGGTGATGTCCCCATACCTCAGCAGAATAGTTAAGCGTAGGTAAAACAATAGAGTCGAAGATATTCAACAGTTGAGAAACTGGAAGATCTAACTGGTTGTAAATGACAAACAAATTGTGTAATGAAAAGGAGGCGTGTTGTGCTATGTGTTTTTGTGTGCGATTCCAATTCCCATTTTTATAGAAATATACTCCAAGATATCTAAATGATTTTGTTATTTCAAGTTTTGTGTTATTTAAGAAAAAATCATACGATGTGTGTCTTCCTTTTTCAAATATCATTATTTTTGTTTTCTTTGTATTCAATTTTAAGTTCCACTCATTGCAATAGTGTTCAATGTTATTCAAAATAGATTGTAATGTCATGGGATTGTGCGAAAATACAACAGCGTCGTCTGCAAACAAAAGAAGAAACAACTGTAAGCCATCAATGCTAATTATACCGTTCAAGTCTGTGTTAACATTGTTTAGAATATCATTTAAGAAAAATAAACATAATAAACTGCTGGCTGGGTCTCCCTGTTTCACCCCAATATTTGATAGTACATGATCTGATTTCATTGATTTATATTTTATTATTGATTTGACATTATTGTACATTGATTTTAGTGCATTGATAAATTTGGTGCTGACATTTTCTAAATCAGGAGGGTCGGATATCTGCCTCCCTGTAAAACAATATGAAACTTTGTCATTTATACAAGCGCTATAGCGCGATTTTGCATTTTGCAAGTTAATTGTAGAGGTTTCTTGAATATTTTTTTAACCAAATACTAAAAGGGACTTTAAGAAACAGTTTGCATTTTGAGCGGAATTAAACGCCATCATCTATTTGGGGGACCGGACCGATTTTAATAACTGAGTAAATACCTATTACCTTTGAAGAGAGCAGGTAGCATTTGCTCATAATATCATAATTAACCGTCGAGATCGGTCATGTAGAAGACGAGCAAAACAATCTTTTTTTTTTTAAAGTTTGTATTTGCTTTCATGAAATTGCTAACTCATGAATTATGTCGCCCTTTGTCTGAACTGCGGAAAAAAGAGAGGATAACATATAATTCAGTTGCGAAAACTTTATGAGCATATGATGAACATTGACGATATTTGTTCCTTTGTCCTTGTTAACTGCACATGAGGAAAAACATCTTTCAGAAGGGTATTGTTTGTGACACCAGCTTTGACGAGAGGGCACCTCTCCACCCCCTAAATTCTAGTAGGAGGGCAGTTATCCGCCCAGTTAAAAATGTTCGAGGGGGCACTTCTCCGGGAGGGCGCTTATCAGTGATCCCATTTTTCTGCATATGCCTAGGCGTTCGATCGCAAAGCTGATCGCAAAACAATAAGCAAAGCCTCTATTCCGTTATTGAATGAAACTAAAAAGTTTACAGTGTTTGAAATTTCAAACTTGAAAATGACTAAGTTTAAGTTTTACATGTAAATCAGTTGTTCTACCCTTGAATAAAACACATCCCTAATGTTAGTTTGCATTTAACGCAATTCGAAAGAAAACTTAAACCATAAAAACGGAGTAGGTCAGAAAAGCATTTATTGTTTTGAGAAATTTGATAGCAACCTTTGTGACATAAAAAGAAAATTGTTCGAAATGAGGCAAAGGGTATATACTATTATGTTCCTGTTTCGACTTCTTTTATACAACGAGGATATTGAGTAACCTCTGGGGTCATGCGGATGTATTCTATTTCACTCTTCCTTTTGTTCCCTACCCTAAATGGTGTGTCATTTAAGATGTCGTTCAGCATCGATATTGTTCAACCCTTCACAACACATACTCGAGACTTTAACCACGTTCGTCAGAAAACCTCTCATTGGCACGTATCCTTGAGGAGAAAAGGCATTACGGTGATAGAAAAGACAATTTGTCTTGAATTAATGAGCAATTTGTATGAATGAGATGTTAATCTTTTGTCATAATTCGTTTCCACTTTATAGCTGGGTCTTATTTACTTTTTTTATGTAAATTTCGAATATACCCAAAATACAATCCCCCGGTCATAACCACTTACTAAGCGATACTCAACTTTGAACCATTTGAAGAAATATTTTTGTTGCATTACTCTATCACTTTAAACAGAGACATAAATGTTATCAATGTCTCTGCTTTAAACCAGTCAGCTATTCTCATATAACGATTTGTTAATTATTCTTCAGGGGATGTCATTTGGATCGTTGTTTGAAGCATGGGAAATAGTTCTATGCTCGTCTGTGGGATTTCGTCCATTCTTTTCTTTGATTCGAGTATTGTTAATTGTTGAACAAGTTATTACACCTTAAATGAAACCCTTTCGGATTACAAAGGCAGTCGCTTATGACTGAAAAACGTTGAAACTTGAACTAAACCTCAATATGGAAATAAACATGCCATGCGTACCTTTTTGTTCTTCTCCTTTTCTATTTTCGGGAGTTGGGGGTTGGGGGCAGGTTGACTATTTGTACACAGGGCTAAGGGATAAGCAGCCGTTTAATCGAATTTGACGAGATAATGAGGGGGATGTCACAAAAGATTTAATTCAAAGTTAAACATGCTACTCGAGTCATCGTGAAGAGTGTCCTACTGAATGACGAACCAACCCAGTTAAGAATAACAACGGCTTGATCTTTCCATTTCCTTAGGTGGGAATTTGTGTCAGATCCAAATTGAAAACGAAAGCAGACGACAAGCAAAGTCTTGTTGAAATAGGAGTTTTTTTATATATCGGGTGGAAACGACCGTTACAATGAACCGATTGCTTGAATTGAGCAATTTATCATTTTAGAGTAGTTTCTATAGAGCTCTTTAAGATGCGTCAATTTAGGTGTATGACACTAAAGGATATTCTATTGAACAACATGAATCTAGAAATCACGTCCAATATATCAGTTCGATTAAATGAGCCTATGAACTAATGAAACTCTACCATCTTTGCATTTTTAGAGTAAGGCGATTTAAGACAATACACTTTTATCATAAGAAAGTGTTTTTTTCTTCATATTTCAATATGAATGTACAGAGTACAGAAAAAACTAGGGCACACTCATATCATCACAAAATTCCCCTCTTTTTTACCCAATTAAAACGAGAGCAGTCGTTACGTTATAAAGCAACAATAAACTCATTTTCGTTTCTTGCTATGGCAGTACATTTGCAAAAGACATTCCGGTTATTTAGTAAATTTCATTGCATGTAATGACATAATCTGCAAACATTGTATATTGTCATTTCCAAAATAAGAAAAAAAAACCATCTAGATATTGATATGACTATACACCCCTCAAGTTAGAGCAAAACAAGTACACTTGCCGTGAAGTTAGGACAAATTAAGACTATTCTTAATAACAACCGATTGTAACTTTTGTCTAAAAAGAGTTGAATTTTCAAAAACCACAATGATGTGGGAATCTTATATTACAAGAGAGTAATACGTTACGCGTGAAAAATGTCAGCATGATTTCGAATAATCAATTGTCCAAGCAGTTTAATAAGCTGGCGAAAGGGTATTCGACTTCGGTTAAAGTATGACTCGTTTATGTGAACGAAGAATGAAAAACACTTCTTTCAAAGTTCCTTTTGGTTCTTTAAGATGCGATGTACCACCAACAGAATCTTGTTTGAGACAGATTTTCCTGATTGGAAATACTCACATGGAAACTTAACTTATTGGCAGTGTTAGCGTATTGGCAGTGATAACTTATTGGCAGTGATAACTTATTGGCAGTGTAATAACTGATAAGGCATTGGTTTATCGTATAAAAGGCAGTTTCGTAAACACTTTAAAACACTTTGAAATGACTGTTAGCCCGATTGTCACAACCAGCTGTTTATTAAACGGTTACACGTTATCTTAATTTATGTACAATGTCTACAAGAGTGTTTACACTTTAACGGTTACTTGTCCTATAAACTGTTACACGTTACAGTGATCTAAAATGCCACCCTCAAACATTGGTATGAAAGTGCATGTCGAAAGTGCCCCTCGAAAAGAGCATTTTGGCGCTATTCCATGTGTATGCTTAAAATCATACCATGATTAAAATCATACACTGTTTTATTGCTAGAATTAACGAAAGCAGATTAGCTGATTACTCTTACAGGATAATGGTATACGTTTATTGGAATTGATAATTACATACACTTAACGTATAGCTCTACCATATTCTATTTTTGATTTAATAATCAAATATACGTGTATGTCTGCCAAACCATAAATCATATAATAATAAGTCGTTTCCAAAAATTAAACATCAAAAATAAGTCGCACCTTTTACACATGGTACTCCTGAGATAAGAACGACCCCTTCAATGAACGTTCACCAAGCAAGGGGTCGACGTCTTCCAACTCACAAGCTTGATATGATACAGCCTGACAACCTTGATCGTATGATAGAAATAGACAGCGTTATAATGAAAGTACTGAATATAAGAAAAAAATGCGTTCATACAATGTACGAGTTTTACAATATTTATGAAATTGAAAGGTCCTAGATCGAGTCCCTTTATTAAGAAAAGTTATCTGGGTTTAATGAAACAGTAAGTGTAGTTTCGATAGTATGCTTTTAGATACATGGATATTCATTTTTTGATTGACTGTTGCATTTAAGCATAGTTTTATCATTTGGTCAACTCAACATGATATGATAGTAATAACTTCCTTGGGACACAAAGCACACACGGTTAAGCCAGACACACGCTTTTATCCAGTCTTTATTGTAAAAACAAGACTCTCCTTATCGAATCAATAACTAACAGCTTATATTTTCATCGCAAAGAAATTCAAAATGATAAACATAGTACTGAACAATATTCTTACGTTGATTGTATATATAAGAGGACCATTTTAATGCTCTAAAGCATCGCACACAAAGTAATCTCTCGTTTGTCCAAAATATTTTGAAACGAGCATACGTTTAATGGTCGAAGTAACGGTTGCCTTGTCCAATACTCCACTTTCAAACTATTTATTTCATTTCCATTTTATTACGTATACTATAAACCTTACATGTATGTGACAGGTGATAAAAGGACATTCTTACCGTCTGTACAACAGCTTTAGAAAGCGGAGTTGACTTCATTGCATGAAATGATATGCTGCAAATAACCTTTTGAATATTTGCTGAACATGAAAAAATGTGTGTATGAGCTACTTTTCACTTCACAAACATTAATTCATACAAATATACGATCAGTTGGTTTTATCTTCTTTGTTTCTACATATTCGATAAATTTTGGACCAAGCAAGGGTTCTGTTTAGATAATGTCGATAAACATTGCCTTCTGTTTTGGGGTTTTTCTTTTCATCACTTAGTGGACTGCCAAGGCAATACTTGTTAATCACCAGACCGAAATGCGTTTGATTGAGAATGATACCTACCTTTATTTGATTTAACTTAATAAAGCCTATAGCACGACATGAAAACCAAAGATCTAAGAATTGGTAACACAATTTTCAGTGTAGCATTGACGTATTGAATAATTCTATTGTAAGCAAACCCAAAGAATAATTAGGGTAACACATGTTCATGCACGGGAATAAAAACCTCATTTCCGGCTGTTGAATTGAACCGCTAAAAGGATTCGTGTAACATGTGTGTTTGTATGGGAAATTGCCATTTTTTGCTGCTGTTAAATAGAGATCTGAGGTGCAATGTGTACATGCATATAATACTGGTATTAGAAATCAGCATTATGGACCAACATTTAATTTTTGATTCCATTCTTGTTTTACATAATTGTGATTAGATCAGATTTCTATATTAATAGCTGAGAATTTAGGTTAGGTAGGTAAAGATTCCATGTCACTTTGATGAGAACTTAGTCATACGTTCGTGACAGTTATATCTGTATGTTAATGTTTCTTATTACGCGTTCAGTACAATGGCAGAACATTGATTTTTCGTGCCTTGCATACTGAAAGAAATAATAAGCCGAGACTTTGATCAATCTCCGGGCACGTATGAGGGGAAAGCGGAAAGGATGCCAATAGGAACAGATGCTGTTCTTGAAAAACAGAAGATGAAACCACTTCATTTGAAAACAGGAAATAGTCAGATATTTGTATGTACAGGTTTATCGTTTCTGAGGTTAATGGAACAGTCACATTGCCTTAATTATCCATTGTAGTTTACAATTGAATCCCGGATTTATAAACGTCCATCATTATAATATTTGAATAACACGGGACATGGCTTAACCCTTTACAAAACGCCTGATTTTCGGCTGTCCCAAATTGAAAGGGTTTGCAGACGACATTTCAAAGAAATGTGATAAAATTGAAAAATTATCTTCTGATAGGGCAGAAAACATTGTGGGAAAAGGAGAAATTGCTTGTAAAGAGCAATTTCTCCTTTTCACACAATTTTTTTCACAGTCATCTGCAACAAACTGGTCAAATATCGTTATTGTTTGGTAATGGGTCAAAACCCAAATAAATATCCACATTTGATTGCACCAACGAAATAACATCTCTACAGCCCTATGAATATCATACATGAAACAGGTAAATCATACAAAACGATTAAAGCATAGCCATTCAATGGAAAGGGAGAGCACATGTATTCTGTTTTGTTGTATTTATTTGAAATCGTTTATTTGCGAACACATTCAAATTAAAAACCTATTGTCAACTTGAGAGAGTTCAATTCAATTGGGCTGTTTAATGCACGAACATTAGCATATAGGCCGGTATCTAATAAAAACGGATCCTACCCAACAACCAATACCTGCTTTATATTGAGTTCGTTAAACAATGAACGCCAGCATTGGTCCTTTCATTATAAAAGAGTATAGAAACAAGAAAGTGTTTCCCTCAAATTATTTTGGTATTATTTTTCAGTTTAGTTTAATTTAGATCTAGGATATTTTCCCGGCATGAGTTATTTCATAGTGATCGATTGATGTCTTACGTTTTACACAACACATATTGAGGATTCAATACAAGGTTGTTCACAAACGTGATGCACTTACTATAGTCTTGTATTGAACCGTCGACATGGTAAAAGGTAAAGGTTAAGCTGTAATTAATTATAGTGTCACCCCTAGTAAAAGGGCATGCCAAGTTGGCTTAAGAGACACTTTCCTCTGATTATACCAACTAACTCCAAACTTTTATTACAATGCCATAGTAAGTATAACAGTTACAAAGACGAGTATCATTTTGTTTTGAAATGTCCACAGACAATCTCTATAAGAAAGAGATATATAAATATGAGTTTTATTATAAAAGACCAAAGCATGCTGGTATACATACAACTATTAAAATCATGCGATAACATTTTGGGAACATATATAAATTTGCTTTGAAAGAAAGAATATCTTTCACGCATAATATGACCTAATTATTTAGGTAGTTCATCCACATTGGAATGGAAGTAATTATTTAAAATGTATGTAGTTGTACTTTGATTATTGACCAGTATATATTGTATGTTTATTTGTTTTGACTATACACATGTGTGGTGGTCAATTAAAAGATATCTATCTATCTACAAAGAGATCCCGTGAGGTTGAATGACACGAGGATCTTAAGGTCGTGGGGTCGTGGGGCGGAGTCCAGTGAGAGGGCGGCGGGGGATGCTTAACAACAATCCATTTGTATTAAATTCATGACTGCCAATAACATTGATTTTATTTTGTCAAAGACACGATATAAAATTCACAGACCGTTTCCGAAATTTCAAGATTTCGAATCGGTGCTAAATGACGTCGTGCGAACGGGCCAATCAAAAATTCTCTTCAACATATTTCATAATCACAACATTTTACTTTTGATTTTTGTAAAATATATCATAAACTATTACAAAACAGCAATCGACTTCTAGAAACACTTTGAGATGTTATAAACATCATATTCCGTAAACCGAGGCATACGAGTTCATCAATCCAAGATCTTCACAAATGAACGATTAAATATGCTCTTTATTGAGAACTGATTTTGAAAAATGTTTTTCAACAAAAGTTTTAGCTAATGCGAAGTATCATAACATCATGATACTAATGAAGTAACATAATTAGATGAGACGCCATTATTTGACATAGTATGTAAAACATTTCTGTTTTAGAGAAGATTGTAATTAAGATAATACATCATCGTTTAATATAAACCTTTCAAATTAAAAGACAATTTATCCAGAATATTTTAACCAAGGAATGCAAGGAATATTTGTATTGCTTTATCCCTATAATACCAGCAGCCCGGACTGTAATCTCAAAAAGTCTGTGTCGTAAAGCAATTTACGACACAATTTACGACACAGACTTATTGGTATTAGCTCAACTCATTGACAATAATGTATTATCATCCGGACATTTTGTCCTGTATTGTATTAATGGAAATGTGGTTATTGATAATACCGTGGTAATGCAGATACTACACACTTTTTGAAACAATAAATGACCACACCTCATCTTATTACTTACACGTATGTTTAAGTTTTCTGTACCTGTATGCAAAAACATTGCTTCGCAAAGTCAAGAGGAATATTCGTAATTTTCATACAACTTCCATTTATACATAAGGCTATATTCTTGTCTCATATGTTACATGTGTAACTTACAAAAAATAAAAATAGCTTTGTAAATATTTCGCTTTATACGCGTAGCAAGAAAACAAAATATAAATCACATTCTATTGAACCTAATAAATAACACTTTATCAAATTACAATGAAATGTAGGCAATCAAAAGTACATATCTCTTTTCACACACCCGTGATCATTTAATAGCGTCTCGATCGTAAATCATGTTTTATTTCAAGTCGGAAATTGGTAAGTACACTACATGATACATGTTTAGTTCCCAAGCGTTGGCAATCTTTTTCTTAAATCATATTATCTGATGGAAATATATTTTCTTTATAGCTATTTCCTAAGCCAGTATTTTTAGGAACATAGTTATGTTTGTACACCTTTATATACACTTCTACTGCGTATGGTTTGCCTGGAAAAGTTATCTAGAATATTTTCTGTGAAGAACTGGTATATATGTAATCAACCCTTTACCAAACGCCAAATTTCCGAATGTCCGAAATTGAAAGGGTTTGCAGACAATATTTCAAAGTGTGATGAAGTTGGAAAATGATCCTTTGTAAGGGCTAAAAACATTGTTGGAAATGGAAAAACTGTTCGGCACGAACAAACTCTCCTTTTCCCACAATTTTTTTCAAAGTCATCTGCAACAAAGGGGTTAAATGTCGTCATTGTTTGGTAATGGGTTAAATAGTTTTACGCACTTACATACGTGCGTAAGCCTGGCATGCTGCCTAGAATTTGGTCCCTAGAAATTCACATCAGGTAAACTATCCGACTATCCGCAAGTTGTTGACTGGAGAATGTACGGCACGATTCATACCTACACCATTGTCGGGCTATAAGGATAGGTTATGATAATGTATGACTATATGGTATACATTTTACAGCGGGGGAACGCTATAAAAATGCCGAAACCTCTGTAATAATAGGATGATACATTAAATCTCCTGGAAAGATTTGACTTTTCGTCGATAGGAATGCATGGTCCTAGAATAACATATCGGGGTTCTAAATAAGATTATTGTAAGTGATTCAGGTTTGTGTAGGACTTATTATAGTCTTGCATTGACTCCACGATATCTAAAGTTGAAAAAAGACTCAATGCATTACCGTTGTAGTACCGCCACAGTATTTTGGAAGCAATATCGCTTACAAAAATTACCGAGGTGTCCCTTCATATATAGAACTCGGGATTTCGGGGGATCAAGCCCCACCGACCGACACGTCTGGTTTTGTGGGTGTGACCTTTAGCAAGTCGCTTCAGAGCCCTAGCTTAATACTGGGGGAGTCAGGAAAGCCGTTAAATAACTGAAATGTTTTTGATACTGAGCTAAACACCAAACAAAGAACACGATGTTCCCTTCGGTCCCTTCTTTTTTAAATTAGATACTTGCAGAGCTAGTGGTGTCTCTTTTGGGGTCGATTTCGACAACCTTTTTGTTTTATTTGTGAGGTGTTAAACGGCATATTAGCACTTCTTCGGTCATGTAAATGCTTTCCTGGATCCACCAGTTCTAAGCAAGTGCTCTAAAGCGACTCGTTGTTTAATAGGGTTAGGACTCTGTAAAATACATTAAGGTCATACAACATTGGAAGAGTCCACTTTCACCAAGGTATTGTCAAATCATTAGAGGAATGTAGCAACTTAGTACGCATATGATTAACCTTTAGTTTATCTTTCGATTCTGATTTCACGCCATTTTTAAAGTCGTCTCAATCTCCGCAGTCAACTCCAATAAATATACTCATCGGGTATCGTTTTACTAAGCATTTATGCTAACAATTTGCTTAAGTATAAAACAACATTCCTTCCTATTTCAATATTGGACTAGGCAATATTGCAAAGTAACACATCATTTGAATCGTCTCATCTAGACGCTTCCAATGACGTGTCACATTGCAATATTGTACTTTTACTTAAGATACTATCCATGGTTATCAGTTTTGACTTTCGCAAATATTTTCCTTTTGGCTATTCAGTAATATGGTACCCTTGTATTTTTCTCATCAGCACTGCCAAATATTATTCTCACTCATCACGAAGCTTTCCCAAATAAACATTTGATAAGTGATGTTATACGAGTAGACCATGCTGATTGACATCAGAAGCTGTATCGGCCAAATCGGGTCGTGACCCTTGTATCCCAACTCAAATACATAACCGAGAAAATAAGGTCAAGCTTAAAGTTTATTCAGAAATTGTATTAATTGTATCAACAAGAAATGCGGCATGACTTAATATATGGTCAAGATATAGTCTTACAAGGGGAAAGAATGACCAGCAACGTTATCGGCCTTAGACATTTGGTTGTAATCTGTTGACAATAGCAACTACCATTATTAATAAAATCAATAGTATTAATGATACTACAGCGTGGGTTATTATTGACAAGTTCCGGTATGAGAATAAAGAATTCCATTTCAGTCTTTTTCGAAAAGTTATAGTTATAAGGAAAAAGTCTAAGATATAGAGAGGCTATTGAGTGTCCTCATAACATCTCATGCACACCTAATCATATGGTCAGATAGGTTATACATCGCATAAATAGTATTAGAGTTATGCTGCGATGCCTCTTTCACAATGATGGAGGTAGATCACAAATTTTACTGCCTGTAAGGGCTGGTCAAGCCGGGTTGTACCCTTGGTATATCGAAATTCAAACGGGAGGTTTTGAAAAATATTTAGTTAGGAAACTTTATATACATGAACAGTCGATTATGATTTGAACCAACGCGGGGAGGGGACATTTGTTTTCGAGTTCTTTATTCTAACCACAGGGCTACGAATGTCCCACATCGAGGCTAAATCTAAAATAATAAATCTCAATATTCTCATAATGGCTCTGTAAAGTATTGCATTTAAAGCCATTAATACAAAGGACCAAGGTACCGTTTTACTAAACAGTTTACGCTTAAGATTTGCGTAAGTCTAAAACAACAAGTCCGCTTTTATCCATATTGGGCAAAGCAATATTGCAAAGTAACACATCATTGGAATCGTCTCTCCATTGCAACATTGTACTTTCATTGAAGATACTATCCATGTTTATCAATTATGACTTACGCAAACATTTTCCGATTTTAAGTTGTTTAGTAAAACGGGCCCAAAGTGTACACACTGGTCAAGTTTAGAACTATCAAAGGAATCGCCATTTTCCTTAAACTCAGCCAAGTATTGATTGAAATTATTAAACACAAACCTTTGTGTAAGTGATACTAAATGGAAAATGAAATATTGGAAACATGAAAAGACACTTTGATTAACTTTACGGCGATAAAATAAACATACTTGGGGGGTCAAGAAGTATGAAACGAATCGATTCACTTATTGAAGTACAGCATTGTATCAAGTTAAAATTATTAAACTCAAACCTTGATATGAGTACACACTTGATGGTAGATGAAGTGTTTGGTAAATGAGGGAGTATTTAGATTATCTAAATAACGGGGAGCGAAATAACTTGGTTGATAGGGTACCAGACTTGACCATGTTACAATTGATTACTCTCAAATTTCTGGTTTAAATGTTATAGATCTATGTACCGTGAGGACAAAATGGAAAGTCTGTCGTTACGGTCATTTAAAGCAGTTCAACTTACTTTAATGATGACATTTTTATGGTTCCGTTGCTTTTGTTAGTATTCATTAGATACTAAAAGTGATAACAAACGGTAATTCGAAAATTCCTTTTTTAAAGAGCCCCTTTGTAAGAAAAAAACGATATTGGGTGACAAATAAGAGCACACAACATTTAAGTAATTCCTCCTTTGAGAGCAGTAAAACGATATATTGAATTAGAAGATGATTTTAATAGTATCCAACACCAAAACGTCTGTTAAGCTTCCAAATGGTCCTATCTCTTTTATTGTAACGATTAGGATATGCACTTATTGAAAATTACTGCTATTTTTCGTTTTCATTTATGACCTACATCATCCTATATGTGTTTCGTAAGATAGACTATAATGGTTGTTCCTAGATGTCTGTTATTGTTTGTCATAGCGATAACACGTTTCCTTTGTACATAGCATTCATACACGATATTCTTCTTTTTTTTGGAATGAAATACGAGTGGAAACCAGTACAATGCCAGAGAGATCTTGTTCTGGTTTGAAGAAATATGGAAATAGTGTTAATCAATTCAAACAACAAGGTTCTCCGTATGAAAGAAAAATAGTGCTCGCATAATTATGAAATAATCACAATTTTGATACAACCATTGACTTAAACAAGATTTAAATATTTTTCAAGGATGTAACTAGCCCCGCCCTCTAATGGAGAATGGGACCATCCCGCTGAGGCACGGAAGTTTACCCGGAAGTCTACGGTTACCCAAACGCTTTGAGATGAGTGCGCAGGGCAGACAAGGGGAACCATCCCAGTACAACCGGAAGTTGTCGATGATTACCCCCCACGAAGAGACAGAGGAGGAGCGCTTTCAGGACCTGATGCAAGCTATAATGTGGATCAAACAGGAGTTGGTAGGGGAATATATAATAGTTCCTTTTATTTTATAAAGACTTGCACAATAAAAAATAAATAATTGTTGTTGAGCACGCTGATACGATTAAGTGGAACATAGTCGTCAAATTGTGAAGGTGGAGGACTTATCCACCGGGCGTCAAGGGTTTGACCCTCATCGTAGCAATGTTTCTTGGAAGCGTCCTTTGGAGATGCACTGTAGCGTCCCAGCTGTAAGTTGAGGAAAGTCATGATAGTAATATGTTTGCAAGACATTTTTATCACAAGTCGTTTTCTAAAGATAGTTTTGTTTTTGTAGACGATGCCTCACTAGACAGAGAATCATGACGAGTATAATAAGTGTATACATGTTTTCATCCACCAACCCAAGAGTTGTTTCCACTGTGACGTTTGCATATCGGGCCATTATCGTATACAATGCAAACAATATCACGGGGTGCTTTTTTGTGTGGTAATATTTGCATCTTTGGGTCGTGTAAACAAAATGTGTATTGATCAAGACAAAGACAAATACAGATGCGATGCATGCAAAGCAAGGCATTATGAAATATTATACCAATATATGCAACTTTTGATTTATACCCAGGGTTTTAAGTGACACAGTTGCCTCATTCATACTTTAAAACCTCATTACGTTTTTAATTCGCGTTTACCAGTTGAAAGGGTCCTGAGTGGCCCAGTGGTAAAGGTGGTGTTCTTAGAACTCGAAGTCCCTGGTTCGAGCCCCACTCATAAGTCTGGTTACGTAGGAGTGACATTTTGCAAGTCATTTCAGAGCCCTAGCCTAGTACTGGTAGATCCAGAAAAGCGTAATGAAACTGAACGATTGTTTACACGGCGATAGACACCATATCCATTGTGGCAACACAGTAAGTGTGTATTCATCTGGAAATGGGAAGGCATGATTCATCGTGTCATTTCACCAAATCAACTTCACTGATTGCAATCTCAATTTCTTTTCTATACGAATGTGAAAATATTCGAAATCAAGCACTGTATAAACATAATTAATATCCTCATGATTCAGTTGGTGAAACGTGTTCAGCCATTCGTGAACCGTGTCACTTTACATCCCATAACGATAAAATGATCGCCTAATGCAATACTATACAAAGTGTTTGACATACGTTGATGGTCTACTATGATCGTGCACTGAACCCTCGATGAATTGGAACACTGTATTCAACATTGAATCTTAGGAGGACGATTTATCTGTCTAGACAGACGATGACATTCAGAAAATAGTGACAAACCTAGACGATATTTGAACTATAACGAGAAGCCCAGACAATTTCGAATACATGTGACAATCGATATGATAGACGAAAAATTTGAGAAAATGCTTCTTGTATTACTTTTATTTAGACCAAAAATGCTTTATATATCATTGACTCCAACGTCATTATTGTATATCTAGTTTAAAATCAATAGGAGAAATTGCTCTTTAGGAACAATTAAACCTTTTTTAAAAGAGATTGTAGTCAAACTTTAAGATGTTTACATACACCTCGGTCTTAAGTTTACTGCAACTATATCAAATACGTTTCTTGTAATTGCATTAAACAATGGAATGTATAAATGGACACGAAGTCATTATTCAGTAATAAAGAGATCTTCTAATATAAATGCCACTGTTTAACCCTCCGTCTTTCCTTCTGTCCCAAGTACGTTCCTTTTCTTTTGCGTGTTAGTTATACCAGAATGTCCAACCATGTTTATAAACATTACTACTTTAGAACTAACGCAAAACATTTTACCACATAAGCATTGCCTTCTTCCTCAAACGAACGCAGCTGTTTGATATGACATGATTTCTTAACGCGTATATGGCCATACATCCAGTTAATTATACGTACATTGACAAATACCAAAATGAAAATGTAATAAGCCAGTTTATCTTTGACCTCTTACCCGGTCACAGGTATGGCCCACTTCCGTTATCTCGAAGTATACGTTGTCGGTGATATGACCCCCCCCCCCCCACACACACACACACACACAAGATCGTATCTTTTTTGTAATAACGATGAAAGATAGTCGCATCTTAGAAAACAGCGATGAACTGTCTTTTTGATTCCAGTCTATGCCCTTTCATCACGTTGGACAGACCAGCATGGTTATTTTAAAAGGGCTCATCACATTTGACATTACCGCCAAGATGCTACATTACATTCCCAGCTGAATAACGAGAAGTTGAAGGATTAATGCGGCCTGACCAGCTATTGAGGAAAGTCTAATTTGGGATATTCCCAATTAACGATACGTCGGTCATCGGAATACAACTTGAACACTGTTTACCTAACGCATATGATATATATAAAAAGACAAAACATATTACATTTTGGCTCTTTGGGAACGTCGACGTATCGTTGACCTGTTTGATGATCTACACATTTAAAGTGTCGATTTTGATTGAAACTTATATACATACCCATTCATTCGTTTCAATGAGCTATTACCCTTTGGTGGCAGGTAAGCAGTTACGGCGTTTGATTTCCATTTCAGATACTCATGCGCCAGCACGACATCTTACTTAAACGACAGTTCTGTGATATACAAGACACTATAAACAGTTTAACCAAATCCAGGGACCGGAGATTTAACAAAGGGACGCTCATAGCTACCTCAAACACTAGTCTTCAATCCAACTGTAGCAGTGACTTCGGCATGGACAACTATTCCGTCAGGTCTGCGTCCAGCGTCACGGCTCTAGACGAAACTGACATCAACGACGATGACGTTTTAGGCGACTTCCGGCCACGCACATCGTCCATGAAAACAACGCGAGATCTCGCGGCGTTGGCAAGGAGGCGCGGGAGCAAGGAACTGATTTGAACATCGAAATTTGAAATCCAGCGAAAGCGACGAAAGTTTTATTATTTGTTGTCTTATTAATAACTGTTATTTATAGTAAAAACCTCTGTACAGACGAATAACGAACTATATGTGCCAATAGAACGGCTGAACTTTTCAAAGGGAACGTAACCTAATTTTCATTGTATTTTCATATTACAGTTTTCGGTGAGCATATGGTATTGCATTTATGATCGGAATTGCAATAGTGTCTATACCCCAAACTTCTGATTGTCGAATTGTTCTATACGTCGAGGCAATAACAGGGTCCCGAAATACTTCCTCTTTATTTATACGTCTTGATATTCCAGCCATTTGCACCTCTCTCTCTCTATGTCAAACATTTTCATAAGGTCCCTTCAACTTCGAGGTAAAGATATTCTACAGTATTCCCTTTTGGACCTATTGACTTTGGGATTATGGTGCATGGCTTTGCTAGTAAGAGATAAAAGAACACTAGTCTCCAATCTAACTGTAGCAGTGACTTCGGCATGGACAATTATTCCGTCAGGTCTGCGTCTAGCGTCACGGCTCTTGACGAAACTGACGTCAACGACGATGACGTTTTAGGCGACTTCCGGCCGCGCACATCGTCCATGAAAACAACGCGGGATCTCGCGGCATTGGCGAAAGTTTATTTTGTTTTGTCTTCAAAAACTGTTATTTATAGTAAAACCTCTTGACAGACGAATTGCAAGATACAAAGTACCAAAAGGAGCGGAGTGGTTTGCAAAGGGCACATAACTTAATTTGCATAGCGTTTTCCTTTTACAGTTTAGCGATGGGCATATTGTATTGCATGTATGATCGAAAGTACAAATGTATTCCCTTTTGGATAACGGTGAATTGCTTTGCGAGTAAGAAATGACCCGATAGAACAACAATTAGTTTCTTGTTGGGATGATAGTCCTGCAACTCTCTCAACGTTTGCTTTGGCTATCTATTTTAAGGAATTAGTTCTCCTGATATTTCCAAAGGGTTGCTTTTAATCCAAGGAAAGTTTCGTCAACATATGTTTGTGTGGAAACAATCGTGATTTTTCATTCTTAATGGGACTATATGTACTCATAACTTAACGAAGGAATATTGAAGATGGCCCATACGCAGAGAGTTCGTCACATGCCCCATGTAGATGGCCCTTCATGATAAGGTTTACTGGTCGAATTGTTATATTATCATATTTTATGACAGAAGCAGAAGTTATGAATTTATTAAGTCGTAAGATCTTGCTTCGCAATCGATGTGGAATGAACACATTTTGAACTAATAAAGTGAAGCTAAGTACCTGAGGGTGTTATTCTTTGTTAATTTCGTTCATTCTGTTAATTCCATATTGAAGGGATTCATTCGTCTAATGAGCCCTGTGTATGCCATTTATCCTGTCAATAGTGCCACTTTGGGACCGATAACTAGGTGCCGTATAACATTTGTGATATCCGGCACTAACCATATAACACATGCACGTGACGAATTATGACGTCATAAGAACGCCATGACGTCATTTTTACATCACTCTCTACTTATTCTTTCCTTTCTTCTCGGGATTTATTTAAATCTTGTTTGTTTGTTTGAAAGAGTAGGTAAAGGTAACAGGATAAATAGAATAGAAAGTTGGTGTCTTTGAATGGGAAAAGATATCGGGCTCGGCTTCGGATTAGTATCCGTTTCGCCTTCGGCTCACCGGATGATATTCCTAAGCCTTGCCCGATAACATTTCCGATTCACGACACCAACCATCTATTCTCTATATGGACGTATGGTGCTATTGAACTTATTTTACACATGTAACATTCAAACGCTGTTACACAGTCTAATGTCTGGCATCGTTCTCTCTCTAAACAATCTTAATAAACATTATAAATCTGGTTAAATTCATGATTTGTTTACAGGTTAGATATGAATATAATATTCGTCCGGCCAAGAGATTAGAAGTAAAATGTCACTGAAACATCCCCTTAAACCAAGGGAAATAACTTTAAAAATGATGTAGAATATTAATACCAGAAGTTGTCGTTCTTATAGAAAGGAAATGTCTATTAGAAATATAAAACATGAGACCAACCATCTTTTCTCTTTTTATTAATTTGATGATAACAATTTATAGACAATATTTAGTATAACATTTCTTGTAAACACTAAAACAAAACGTTGTCGGCAGGATTCGAACCTGCGAGGGAAGATACCAATAGATTTCTAATCTATCGCCTTAAGCACTCGGCCACGACAACCGATAAGAGGCCTATCAGGTCGGCTTTTCAAATTTGTGTTCCTACATTCCAAAGAAATAATCCTGGAATAGGCAATCAAATCAAACTTTAAGAGCATCGACCAATATTCTTTTCCAAAGTTATCGAAATGAATTCGACAAATGATCACTAATGATCATGTATTTTTATGAGGGAAAGCAGCATGTCTCTTGTGGATAGTGATGTACAATACTGGTATCGATAAGTACTCCAACCGTCTTGATATAAATGAAATTTGTTGAAAACAACTTAAAGTCTGTCCCACCATATCAGATATTGTAACTAGAAAACGTGGCCACACGAGGGAACATTCAATCTATGTTAGATTCACCAGATGACCAGCCACGCCACGTGTCCAATGATGTCCAATGCCATGATAGGTATTCAGTTTACTCGCAGTGGCGGTTGGAACATCACACCATGGAATTTTACCCATGGCTAAGCACTGGTTATTACAACGAAACCCATGCTTCTAATGAACATTGTTGACAGGGAGCTCAACCCCAGAACAATAGATAACCTCCCTTTGTGTTAAATGTGATGTTTGAGACAAAAGCAGTAAGCTATGCCAGCTCCTGATAAAGAAGTATTGACAACATTTAGATGACTGAAAAAACATTGTCTGAACTTTTACAATTTTACATCCAATTCTTAGGCTCCAACATGTCTGTAACCTAGGCACCAACATTTGAACTCACACAATACGACACACAATTTTCCCGTTTTACGATTTACTTAGTATAGCAATTCTTGTAAACACTAAAACAAAACGTTGTCGGCAGGATTCGAACCTGCGAGGGAAGATCCCAATAGATTTCTAATCTATCGCCTTAACCACTCGGCCACGACAACCGATAAGAGGCCTATCAGGTCGGCTTTTCAAGTTTTTGCAAACTTATCCACAGATGTCTGTAAGCTATGCACCACAACTTGAATGTATAAAATTCTAATAAACATTGTTGACAAGGACCTTAACCACAGAACAATATATAACCTCCCTTTGTGTTAAAAGTGATTTTTAGAAAAAGCAGCAAGCTTATGCCAGCTCCTGCGAGAGAAGTATTGACAACATTTAAATGACTAAAAAGACATTGTCTTAGCTTTTGTAATTTAACAGACAATTCTTAGGCTTCAACATGTCTGCAACCTAGGCACAAACACTTGAACATACGCAACACGACAAACAATTTTCCCTTTATACGACTTACTTAGTAAAACATTTCTTGTAAAGACTAAAACAAAACGTTGTCGGCAGGATTCGAACCTGCGAGGGAAGATCCCAATAGATTTCTAATCTATCGCCTTAACCACTCGGCCACGACAACCGATAAGAGGCCTATCAGGTCGGCTTTCCAAATTTTTGCAAACTAATCCACAACGTCACAATTGTCCAATTTTCACCCAATCGGCTCTATTAACAGGTATTCGCCTCTTTCTTTTGAGGTCTTGAATTCCCATTGGCTCGAATGTTAAAGAATGCATGTTAAAGACTCTGAAGAATTAAAAATACCGATCTCTTTTCTAAGGTTTACGCTGAAACACCAAGGTAGTCCAATCAACTCTCAAAAACTGTTACAAAATAAATCAGCTTTTGAGAGCAACGACCAATATTCTATACCAAACTTATCGAAATGAATCCGATCAATAATCACAAATTATGATGTATTTCTATGAGGGATTGCAGCATGTGGCTTGGTGATAGTGATGTACAAAACTGGTATAGATAAGTACTCCAATCGTCTTGATATAAATGAAAACAAAGGAACATTCAATGTATGTAAGATACACCAGACGACAAACCATGCCACGTGTCCAATGATGTCCAATGACATGACAGCTATTCGGTTTACTCCCAGTGGCGGTTGGAACATCACATGGTGGTATGACGCATGTCTAAGTACTGGTTATTACAACGAAAGCCATGATTCTAATGAACATTGTCGGCACATGCTTAACCCCAGAACAATCAAGTAGCCTCCCGCTTTGTTAAATGTGATTCTGAGACAAAAGCAGTAAGCTTACTCCAGCTCGTGAAAAAGAAGTCTTGACAACATCAAAATGACTGAAAAAACCATACATTGTCTGAGCTTTTGCAATTCAACAGCCAATTCTTAGGCTCCAACATGTCTGTAACTTAGGCACCAACACTTGAACGCACACGATACGACACACAATTTTCACGTTTTACGATTTACTTAGTATAACATTTCTTGTAAACACTAAAACAAAACGTTGTCGGCAGGATTCGAACCTGCGAGGGAAGATCCCAATAGATTTCTAATATATCGCCTTAACCACTCGGCCACGACAACCGATTAGAGGCCTATCAGGTCGGCTTTTCAAGTTTTTGCAAATTAATTCACAGATGTTTGTAAGCTATGGACCACACATTGAATGTACACAATTCTAATGAACATTGTTGACACGGACCTTAAGCCCATGCAGAACAATAAGTAACCTCCCTTTGTGTTAAATGTGATTTTAAAAACAAGCAGCAAGCTTATGCCAGCTCCTGCGAAAGAAGTACATGTATTGACAACATTTAAAGGACTGAAAAAACAATACATTGTCTGAGTTTTCGCGATTTAACAGACAATTGTTAGGCTTCCAAATGTCTTTAACCTATGCACGAACACTTAAACGTACGACACACAATTTTCACTTTATACGATTTACTTAGTATAAAATTTCTTGTAAACACTAATACAAAACGTTGTCGGCAGGATTCGAACCTGCGAGGGAAGATCGCAATAGATTTCTAATCTATCGCCTTAACCACTCGGCCACGACAACCGATAAGAGGCCTATCAGGTCGGCTTTTCGAACTAATCCACAACTTCTCAATCCGTCACAATTGTCCAACTTTAACTTCTATCGGCTCAAATAACAGGTCTACGCCTCTTACTTATGAGGTCTTGAATTCCTATTGGCTGGAATGTCAAAGAATGCATTTTCAAAACTTTGGCGAATCAATAATAGTGATTACAGTTGTATGGTATACGCTGAAACTTCAAGGTGGTCCACTTGCCTCTCAAAAACTATTACAAAACAAACAACTCAATCGTCTCAAGTTTTTACTACGGAGCGAGGTGTATCAATAACGTTACAAAATATACAAGCTGTCTAATCTGATCGAAGCAACATTGCTCGTGTTCATACATCCAAAAAGAAAAGTCCAGCAATAGGCAATCAAATCAAACTGTGAGAGCAACGACCAATATTCTTTCCTAAACTTATCAAAATAAATCCGATCAATGATCACCAATTATCATGTATATCTATAAGGGAAAGCAGCATGTGGCTTGGTGATAGTGATGTACACTACTGGTATCGATAAGTACTCCAAGTGTCTTGATATAGATAAAATGTTGTTGAAAACAAAAAGCTAGCCCCCCCGATATCGGATATTGCAACTAGATAACGTTACAAAATAGAGGAACATCCAGTCTATGTTAGATTCATCAGACGACCAACTACCCCACGTGTCCAATGATGTCCAACCTGGAATTACTCATGGCTTAGCACTGGTGAATACCACAAAAGCCATTTTATCAAGATAGAATACCCACAATCCGCCACTTTAAATGTGTTTCCTTCGTCGGATGACTTCGGTCGTTCTCGGTATACATCGGTCTGGGCCGGAACTATTCGCTTTACATCGACTAGTTTCGGCTTGACCGATGTAAATCGGAATATATACTCAGAATAAATATATGTTTCATTGGGTGTGGGTTAAATGCAGCTTTAAATGCTTTAAATCACTCCTCGGATTCAAACCGATATAACCTCAAGAAGAGTTGGATGTGTACACAAGCAGAATAGCCCTATTGGTATAGCATTCTCACGATTTGCGGAGGTCCCTTGTTCGATTCCCATTCTGGCTGTTTGTTCAGATTTCTCTAACATAGCCTTGACATCTCATGGTAAGAATGTTAAATTCAAAGAAAACCACAGTTTAGATTATGTTGTATGATTCAGGAGTCCTTATTTAACTTTAACTGCTACAGTTTGCCATCATGTCTATAATACAAATGTAACATTTTACTATAATTGGCACAAGTGAAATATTTGGAAAGTCTCAAATACAATGGTTCTGACAGAAAATGGCGTGTCTACTTTGTATTCGTGTGTGTTATTTGTTTTCAAAAGTATATTGAACAGCAGAAACATATTTCCCAAAACGACTACTTGGATAAACGTATCCTAAGAAAGTAGTCTGTGCACAGCATGAAGTGGATGCAGAGACTAATTGTTACAATATTCCTAGCCAAACGATCTTCTTCGTAATGTTGACAAATTATGACGATTTACACTTGCATGGTTTTTGTAAATTTTCTGTCTTTGATTGGTAAGTCAATTGTGATAAACGAGCCTTTTTCTCTTCAGTAAAACGAATCTTAATTCCGAGTATATGTATTCCGAGTTGTTTTCTGTATCATTTCTCAATGACAGACGTTTTTGCATGCATCAGTTTCCATGACTCCTCTCAAAGATATCCATTCTCATGTAAAAAGTTTTATCAGGAGATTGTCCCACGCAGCGACCTAAGTAAAAGTGTCCACATGCGATTGTTTGTAGTCTAAAACAGCGGGAAAAAACTATGATACGCTAACGAAACACATATTCAACAGTTCAGCAAAAGCCTACGTTAAAGTAACGCCAGATTTTTAATTCTGGTGATGGTTTACAAAATTGTAAAGGACCATATGCACAGCAAGTATTTTGAGTAAGTAGCTGACAATGTAAACATTGAAAGAACCACATCTGTTCATTGCCCTTTGAACTATGAACTGGTTCACCTCCAATTTAATGGTTCTACTGTATATTAGCTTGTTACACGGCTTGGATCGCAGACAAACAGAAGTAATTGTTTCTGGTAACTTTGAAGAGTAGTTGACCACGGTGACCACGGACCAGTTTGATTTACAGTCTAGACTTATTTCTACGTCGTGGTTTTCGTAAAAGGTATTCGTGAATATGTGACTTCCGTTCCATACAGCTCCTGGAGGTGGAATTCGGTAAACCGGAAGTTGTCGAAGATGCTTGTTTCCAAGCAAGCGTCTAAAGCTGTTCCAATCATCGTTTTGGACGATATTACGTTGCGTGATGTTCTCTATTGATTCCCAGGACGCTTCATGCCAGGATCGTTCAGCGACAGCAAGAACCCGAGGAAACAACATGGTGTATAGCTGGTCGGCTGTCCTTATAGTCTCACTCCATAAGCAAGCTTCTATCCCCTTAATGTTTAACGGTTTAAGTAATGTTGGACACGAAAACTGTTTGCATATACGGCCTTTGCCCAAAGGTTCGCCGAATCTACTAGTGTCAATGTTTTTGTAAATATCGCGAGAGTTGAATGAGAAGACTTTGTGAGTGTCGGAGAATCTGGTTGCATAATACAAACCTCTTTCTTCCGGATCAGGTTCCTGCGTATGGTCTAGGTAGAGATGCGTGGCCGGTGACATGATGACGTTGTAACCTGCATTAGCAAGTTCGATCGACCAGGAACCACGCCCCAGCTCCCATGTATTGTACCATGTCTGCGCCGTAATCGGGCCATACATAGCATCATCACTCGGAACAACACTTCCGTTCTCATACAACCCATCTTCCCATAGAACTGGTTCAATGTTATACGATCGGAGAATTGTAACGACTTTCTGAATGAACATAGTCTTTAAATCTCTCATTGTCTTATTTGTGAAGTTATCTTGACATGCCTTGGACTCCATCCATTCTGCGAATACCACCTCGTCACCACCTATATGAAGCGTATTTAAGTCCTGTATACCATCGTACATATCCACGATGTCACGAACAACGGTATCAACAAACGTGTAGGTCGATTCTAAACATGGATTCAGTGAAGAGCGCTTCCATCTCTGAGTAAACAAGCCATCACCTTCGCCGATATCGTCCAGATCATCTACTATAATTGCATTGCTGTCTTGGTGAGTGTTCAGCGAACGCCAAGCTGCCCTGGAATGACCAGGCATGTCGATTTCTAGTATGACAGAAACGTGGTTGTCCTCTGCATGTTGCAGTATCTCCCGGAACTGACGCACTGTAAGGTAACCAGACCCGGAAGTGTTTGTAAATGGTCCTGAACCATGTGACGGTATAAGACAAGGGTTAGGTTGATGGAAACCAGGATGGCATCGTTTGGAGCCTATATCAGTGAGCTGTGGTATGGATGGTATTTCTATTCGCCATCCCTCGTCGTCCGTGACGTGTAGATGGAGTTTGTTCATCTTATATCTCGCCATGATGTCAATGATGTCTTTGATGCTTTCTCCGTGGTAATTGCGAGCAATGTCGATCATGAGTCCGCGATGTTCATATCGTGGTTCGTCATAAATAGTGACTGCAGGTAATACTGATCTATCCGTGTCACTGATCTGAAGCATTTGAATAATAGTTTGTACCGCATAAAATGCCCCGGTCTCTGACGATGCAGTTATCTGCACAACCTCTCTCTTCTTATCCACGTTAATTCTATATCCTTCTCTGCTTCCTTTGAATAGTTGAACACTTTCTTTCACAAATTCAAGAACTTTTCGCTCTTGATCCTTGGATTCAATTATTATCGATACGTTCGACAGTTTACGAAGTAATGTTGCCGCACGAGGAAATTCATCACTGTTGTTTATTTTCCATTGATCGTCAAACTCAACAAAACCAAGGACTTCGGACATTTCAAGAACTGACGGGATTACACGAATTGTATTCGTGTCCTCTAAGGGGTTTTTGTTCCGACTGAACCTTTCTTCCGGCGATAAAGGTCTATATCGATCTCGCTTGTTGCTCTTCCATTTTTGTGGTGAGTCAAACGCCCCAACATATGTCAACTCGTCAGAGGAGGTCGACCTTAATATTCTCGGAGAAAGATCACGACTTGTCACGTACCAATTAGGCATAAAGTCAGACCTTGCGCTTCCGTGTTTCCGCATATGAAGCTCACACGTAATAGTTGTATTAGACGGCAAGCTGAAATTCATCGATGGACTTAAGTAAAACAGCAAACCGTTAAGATGGCGAACGTTGATGTTACACGCCGTGTCTTCGAGCTTGACGCCGTACATGATGTTGAAATAGATTCTCCAGTCATCGTACATTACGTCGACGTATCCGACGTTGTGCAGCGTCAGGTTCAACTTAACGTAACCGTCTGTATCAACGGCAGTGTTATCAGTTGGCTGCAAACTAACGTTTACAAAGGAAGCGATGAAGTCGATATCGTCCTGTGTAACGCCCTTGCAGCTGCCGGCAAGCACACAGATGATGATAATAAACTGGCAAACTGGAATGAAGAACAGACAAGCGAATTGGTTTACAAAACGAATGACAAAGAAAACACGCCAAGGACATACTATTCTAAGAGCAATTTCTCCTTTATCCAACAATGTTTTCCAGAGTCGTCTGCAACGAACTGTTCAAATGACGTTATTGTTTGGTAATGGGTTAAACGCTTATAGATTAATTTTCTTTCTCGTGTCTACTTAGGACAAGATCATTGATTCTTAAAATACCCGGTCGTTTCCTACAATTAAATAAGTAAATCAAAGCAAAATACGTACCCGACATGGTTTCACTCGTTATCGCAACTGCATTTCGGACGTTTATACATTAACTAACCCAGTTGTGTGTGAATTCGGTCAATTAAGGAGATATCTTATGTATGGCTGCTAAAAAGTACCATCAATTTCTGGCTCCGATAAAAAAAAATCTACATAAAGTATATCAAGTGTAAAGTTTTTGCTCTTTTGTAAATAACAATAACAAACCCTTGATAGTCGTTCTATGCACAGCACATTCTTGTAGCAACATAAAGAGGCACTGGATGTTCAATCTAAAAAGCCAGTGATCAGTCTTTTGTTTGATAGAAGAAAACACGACAGGTTTACTTGAACGACGATAAATTTCTGTGAGTAACTTATTTGCGCCACTTACGTGTGTACCATTGTTTGTCTTCTGGCCGTGAAGCAGACAACAAACACAAGCCAGATTTGAAGTAAATGAGTCGTGCTCTCTGTTGTGTTTGCTTGAACTAATCTGTTCTAAAGGGGTGCCCTTCCTTAACTCAATTCAATTCAAATATCCTTTATTCGCTCACGTCTGAATTTGTCAGACATATAAGTATATAAATACAATAATATTACATTCATTCACGTAAACAATAGTAATGTATATGTATATATAAGTTGTAAGGAAACAGAGGTAAGTTAAATAGAAGATGCAGGGATTGGAGGGGCTTTATGCTTATCAAGCGCCCTATATTCAGAAATATGAGACAGACTATAGGAAATGTATCTACTGTTTGGTCAATAGTCGACATTGTACATTTGGATGCAATGAGCAGTTGTAACGTGAAATTCATAACCTAACAGTCTGAAACCCGCATACCTGAACCTTAACCTATATGAAAATGAGATCAGTACGTATTCCTTCATACATGCAGCCTTATTGAGAGTCGTTAGACATTGTCAACTTACTTCAAACTCATTTCAACGTCTCGTACACATATGTCACAGTAACCACTGTTCTAATTTGTTTGGGTATTTTTGTGCATCATGGCTTGTTGATGTACTCACAGCGTCCAATATTACAAACGTCTTTGAAATATAGCATATATTTTGCTTCGATATAAAACAAACATGTTTCAACTCACGGGGACTGGAAATTGAAATAGTACTGGTTTTTGATTTAGGAAATTAAGGAATTAACAAACTGATAATACAAGTTTAACGTCTCAATCAAGGCCAAACAACTACATGTATTACGCCTTGACGTCTTTTGATTAACCCTTATAGTACTGGAACCGACTTCATGCTTATGCAAACAGGTTGGATCCAGGCCAGTCGCCAAGTAAATTGGCCGCTGGTCTGTGATCTAACCTGTTTGCTACTCTGAGTGTCTTTCCTCATCAAAATTAAGCAGATATTTATGTTTTGGAAAGGAGACGACACAATGCTCTATTTTAAGAAAATCACTCAGAATGCTAATGGTTAATATTCGACTAGGAAAATGATTTATGCGGCACCTTATCAATTATGTGATTGATAATCTGTTTATTATTAGATTTTGTGACTATTCTTACTAGTAACTGTAGAAATAGAAAATAACCAGTTATGTAAAACGACGTGTTCTTTATGATATTAGACACAGCTAGCACTGTGTTTTTTCTATATATAATATTGTTTTATACAGTCGACTTCCTGTTATTCGAAGTCGACGGGATCACAAGTCCTTTTCGAATGAGGCATGGTTTCGAATAATTCAGAATATAGAAGTATGGAAATGAAGAATACAAATTCTTCTGGGTAATCGTTTCTCATTTCAAATCGTCATGACATCAACGGGGCCTGGAGGCTTCCTCGGATAAGGCATATTAGAATTAGAGGGGTTCGACTGTATATTGTATTATAATTGCAGTTTGACTATCTAATCCTACAACACAAGAATCATAAATATGATGAGCGCATTATCTACAAGCTGAGATTTAGACACATGAACGGCAAAAATTACAAAGAGAAAAGGAACACGTATGTGTAAATGTGTATATAACGAACGATAAAAAATGAACAACTAGACCCTATCAACGTAACACATATCTCACCTAGAGCTGTCACTTACCTAACTTCCTGAATGCGTTTGCAAGTGCTTTACAACTGTAGCATGCATACCCTTATTGCTAGTTTACTACGTGTTCGCATACAAGCGTTTTAGTACATTGGATTTCAAATATCTAGATCTCTATAGTATTGCTCTTTAACGCGGTACTTATCCATACTTATCTAATGCAACGCCTACTTATTTCATTTCATCTTATACGGAAGGCTATAACTGCTACTGCATAACGTGTGATCAATACAGATGAACTTAACTACACGATTTCTTACGATGTTCGAAATATGCATAAGAAACGTTAAAATAGAACATTGTTTACAGATTTCAAAACTTGGACAGCAAGATGAGCTTCTAATTTGGTTGTCTCTATTTCCTAACAATCAAACTGATCAATTCAACTGTAAAAAACGAATTGCAAAATAGACATCATCCTCGTCACCTGTATGCTAGATCAGCACACAGTTAGGGGTCCTGGGCCCTTGGCCCATGCGCATACTTCGCATTTCTATTGCGGGGTATACGTTCGGGCCAGGCCCCAGGCTACCCAGTGGGGAACCCATTTATGGTCTACACATTCTTGCATGTGGACTATGAGAAACCCGTTAGTTTAAACATTTTATTGCATTCATTCAACATGAGGTACATGGCATATTTACAACAACAAACATACATGTTTAAAGAAGATGTGAAAATGCAGAATGTAATTGCAATTGGGGTGGGTTAGCCTACAAGTTATAACAACATTAGCGATTAAAGCTTTTCAAAATCTTTTCATAAAATTACCGTTTTATCGGTACTTAACCACTTTGCATAACAGCCTGTAAATAATTTACACTCCTTTACGAAAAATCCCAGTGGAACGACTCAATTGTGCAGTTTTGGAAGAAGCTCACTGTGAATGGAACTGCCGCTTTTAAAACTCACAAAATGACATGATGAGAATTTTAACCAGCCGTGTTATTCTCGATGTTTTTACATATCGGGGCAACTGTTAGTGCAATAAAACGTAAAAAATCGACTCTATTATTTTATCACATGTTAAAACATTTACAAAGTTATGTGAATTCAATCAGAGACATAGATAACAGTCTGTTATCTATGTCTCTGATTCAATCAACAATATGGCGAAGTTTGCATAAGACGATCCGGTTTGATTGTGACTGTGTGAAATAAAAGTTCCGGTAATCCGTACTAAAACAACAAAGGGCAACAACTGATAACAGAGCGAGGTGTCGTACCGTCGACGTAAAACGATGATTCTTTCCGCGTAAAAGTCCGGTTTTTTGGATGAAAACAGCTGCATAGAACAACAGAAATATGGTAAATGATTGCTTAAGAATGTTTAATTAATGCTTTGTGGAAATATTCCGACGAAAACTGGATAACCGCTCCGCCAGAAGTCCAGGGAAAATATTGGATTTTGAAAAAGCATGGTGTGCTTTCTTTTTTCAACCAAACTCTTTTTTCCAGGTTACTCTTTGAGAGAGTGGACTTTACTTTTTGGTAAAATGCAAAACTGAAAGACAATTGAATAGAACTGCCTTCTATTTATAAGATAACTTAAGAAGATGCAAGATGTGTTTTCAGCTGTATCTATACAGTCAACTCGACAGTTCCGGATCACTAATAGATAAAAGATCGTTTTTTCTTGTATCAACCAATTGACTGTAGAAATCAACATATGAATTTAACGAAAAATTCTTCCTCTGTCTATTCATACCAATGATTTACCGCTTTTATTTACCATTTTTCAGTTTTTGAAGAAAACAAGATCGGGGTCATCGCGACAGTTTCGGATCAAATGTGACAGTTCCGAATCACGTTAATTGTCATATCATTTATTGTAAAAAGGGTTAACTTCACAAAGAGACAATAAGAACAGAAAATAATATCATCAATTAATACTTTATTTTCACCAAACACATGCCTTGTGCGATTTCCCTTTAAAGAATTATTTTACTTTTTACTTTAAAGAGCGTACGAGAATGACCGGAAGTTATGTTGAGGCGACCCCTATAAATCAAAGAGGTGATCCGAAACTGTCGAGTTACCTGCCTTCATTCATCATGCAATTATACAATCCCAGACCCGTTTTAGCGTGAAAATTTTGCATAAATACATTCTATTATAATTTTTCTTACAAATGATGTCAATGTTTAGTGCACATTATCTTTTTAAATAAGCGTCTAAATCGCCGAAAAAAAAAATCGGTGAAATTAGGTCAACTTCCGGTGACTTGTCTCGGTCTTAATTAACCGTTCCAAATTGATTGTGATCGCTTTACCAGAAGAGGAAATGTCATCTTGGTTTTGTCAAGAGCTAAATGAATATACTAAATGACTGTTAAGTTTTTAAGGCCAGAGTTTATTCGCATTCATAGAAATTTGACAACAAACATAAGATGATCCGGAACTGTCGATGATCCGAAACTGTCGAGTTGACTGTAGTGAAAGACCAAGATTTAGAGATTCTGAAACAATAGATTTTGGCAATTCTTTTCTTCTTCTTCCAGTTTAGTAGTTGACTCAATTAAGAGCGTTATACTACGGCATGATGGTCAGGATTAAAAGCCCAGAGGGCAATATTTACAATTAAAAACAAGTTCCCGCTATGTCTACTGGAACTGAGTAGCCGGAATGCTACTCAAGACCCCCTTAAATTCTTCCAGGGAACAGGCTGCTGCGGCTGGCGGAGGCAAACTGTTCCAGTCTCTGATCGTTCTTGGGAAGAATGAGCACTTGTATACATCCTGGTTTGTTGTTGGTACTCGGAATGTGTGTTGACCTCTTGTTCTTATGTCTGAAGGTATGAGGTATTTGTCTGCTGGGATGGCAACTATTGCATGCTGGATCTTGAATAGTAGAAGGAGGCGGATTTTTACTCTTCTAACCTGAAAAGGTTCCCATCCTAGGCTGTTTACCATCTGTGTGATGCATCCGGGTTGTCTGTCACTGTAATTCCTTGTGGTGAACCTTGCCGCCCTGCGTTGAACTTTCTCAATCTGGTTTGACTGCCCGATGTTATGTGGGTCCCAAATTGAAGCAGCATATCAAGTGTGGGTCTTATTATCGCTTCGTAGGATCTGGCTCTTACTGATTTCTTGCAGCCTCGAAGGTTGCGTTTCAGGAATCCTAAAGTTCTGTTGGCCCTTGATGTTATGTCATTTATGTGAGTGTCCCATCTTAATTTGTTGTTGATAGCTACTCCCAAATATTTGCTTGAGTCCACCATGTCTAGTTTGTGGTTGTGAAGAGAGTAGTCAGCTTTGAGTGAGTTGCATTTGGCTGCGACCTGGATTACCACACATTTCTCAGGGTGAAAAGTTATAGATCTGCCATTCCTCTTCCCATTTCTCAAGGGCTACCAGGTCGTTTTGTAGGATCTTGGAATCTGCTGTACTCCGGATAGGTCTGTACAACAGACAGTCATCAGCAAAAAGTCGGGCCTCTGACTGTGTAATCTCCGGTAGGTCGTTGATAAATGTGAGGAAGAGAAGAGGGCTCCAGATAGGACCTCTGCTGTTGATGAGATGTGGCCATCCAGCATGACTTGTTGCTGTCTGTTGGTCAAGAAGTCTCTTATCCATTTAAGGGTTTGCCCTCGTACCCTGTAGTATTGAAGCTTATGCAGAAGGCGTTCATGGAGGACCTTGTCGAAAGCTTTGGAGAAGTCTAGAAGCACTATGTCTACTTGCTCCCCTTCAGCTAAGGTACGAGCGATGTCGTCGATGGTGACTGCTAGTTGTATCTCGCATGAACGTTTTGATCTAAACCCGTGCTGTTTGTCACTGAGTATGTTGTGCTTGTCAAAGTGATCCAGAATCTGACTGTGGTTGATGTGCTCAAGGAGTTTGCATGCGATTGACGTCAGGGAGACTGGCCTGTAGTTGGAGGCTTGGTGTTTGTCTCCTTTCTTGTATATCGGTACAATCGAGGCTGTCCTCCAGTTGTCAGGAATAGAGCCTTTGTTGACAGAGAATTGAAATATCTTTGTCAGGATTGGTGCAATGTACTCGGCATAATCATGCAAATGTCTGGCTTGGATTCCGTCTGGTCCTGTGGCTTTGTGGCTGTTGATGTTCTTTAATAGTTTGAGGACACCTGCTTCACCTATTTGTTTGTGTGGCATGTCTGGGTAGGGACTGTTCCCTTTGGTTGGTATTGATGTTAAGTCTTCTTGTGTATAAACGGAGTGGAATTGGGTGTTCAGTATGTCGGCCTTTGTCTCTTTGTCACTGTAGAGTAGCCCATCCTCCTTTCTTGATGGGGAAACCCCTTGCGAGTCTTGCTTTTTACTCTTAAGGTAAGACCAGAATTTCTTGGATGATGTTTTGATGTCTTTACAGATGGTTTCGCCTATGTATTTATCATGGGCTCTTCTTGTTTCTCGTTGTGCTGTAGATTTTAGTTGCTTATATCTTGCCCAGTCTTTATTGCTTTTGCTACGTCTGGCTTTGGTGTAGGCTCGTAGTTTACGCTTAATCAGTCGCTTAACTTGGGTTGTCGTCCATGGGTTAGTGTGTCTCTTTCGGCTGTTTCTGGTTGGTACAAATTCCTTGACAATGGCTGTAATTGACTCCTTGAAGTCCTTCCAGATTTCGTTAGGCCCTGTGTATTTTTTGTTCAGCATCTTGTCTGCAGTGGCCTGTATTTTCTGTTGGATAATAAGCTTATCAGCTTTGTCCCAAAGTAAAATCGTCCGGGGGGAGGTATGTTGGATTTGTGTCTTTAGTGACACGCCTATCAACACTGTGTCATGGTCACTTTTCGCCACTGAAGGCAGTGCTTTGCATTTGTCGACAGAAGCTGGGTGTGATGTAAATATCAGGTCGAGGGTGTTCTGGCCTCTTGTTGGGAATGGTACTACTTGCTCTAATGCAAGGTCATGCTGCATGTTAATGAAAGCTTCATTGACACGGGATGGCACCTGGTGTCCTGTTAGCGTTGAAGTTTCCCATGTAATATCAGGTAGGTTGAAGTCACCGCCAAGGATAAAATAGGATGATGGATGCTCTGACTTAACTGTGTTAATGTCTCCAATAAGGGCCTCTGTGTATTCTGTATCATTCCTATTTGGTGGTCTGTAGGCTGCGGATATAATAGCAGATTGTCCATGGTCTAGTTCGACTTTCACACTGATGAGTGCGCTAGATTTGCCTGAGTAAGCTGTGGAGGTGATGAGACCTAGGCTACTGGCAACCAGTACCCCTCCATGTGGATCATTTTCACGGTCGCGCCGGTATACCTCGTAGTCACTCGGGACAAATTCAGAGGATTTCATATCTTTTGATAACCAGGTTTCTGTGCCAATAATAAAGTCTGGCCGAGTTGATTCAATGGCTATCTGTAGGTCCGCTGTTTTATTCTTAATGCTTTGGAAATTAATCATTAATATTCGCATTTTATCATTTGGCTTAACTCCGACCCCTTGTCTGATTGGGTTACTTGCTACTTGTTTCGGTGAGGATGCTGCTACTGGTTCACCAAGAGAGTGTATTGAAGAATCCATTGTGTTGTTTGTCTCTGTGGTGTTAGATAGGGTTGACAGTGAGTTTGATACCAACATCACTGATTCATACAGTACTGTGGAGTGGTTGGGTGTTTCACAGATGCTGCATATCCAAGGAGCTGTTGTGTTGGACAGGGATTCATAAGTTGATTTTGAAATTCCCATACAATCTGTGTGGAACCATTGGTCACACTTCAGGTATTGAAAAATATTTTTAGAGCCACTCGCCCTACAGGGCAAGTGGTTCATGGAATTCACTCGCCCTGCAACCATAGCCACTTGCCCTGCATTTTCAGGAGAAAAAAAAAACGGATGACTCTGCTGACCTTGCCTGTTTTATTGAATGTGAATAAAATTGTGGAAATAAAATTAAAACATTGTTTAGTCAACTTTATCATTTATTGAAATTTCTTCACATCTTTTGATGAACTTGTGTCTTACTACCATTTTCTTCTTCCTTTTTTTCATGGTCCCTACCTCCTTGGAGAAATTTTAGTATCGATCCTTCCATTTTTGAAGACGAAAATATAAGGGCTGCTTGTTTGGTAACCAAGGTTTACTTACCATGAATTAGAGCGATCATAAATTTCACCATTTCGCCAAGCAAACAATGAAAGAGGTGTTTTTTAAGAGTAGACACGAAATATATAGAGTTTAATTTCCAAATAATTGTGTGCGCATGTTTCACTTTTAAAACAACCGACTTCGCTATAAAATGCGGTATTGATCAACTGTTTTGAAGTGTATTACATTCTCCGTGTTACACAAATCAAATGCATCCAAGTAAACACAGTGCCCGTGACGTCATCAGTTGTTTACATTAGCGATGCGGTTTTATATATATTGACAGATTTCTTATGATCGTCTGTCAAATTTTAAGCGCTTTCTGCTTGCGTATCATAAGTTCACTTCTCAGTATCAGCTCTTGATTTCTATCCCCGAACTGTAAAAAAAGCACTCGCCCTGCAGGGCTTGCGTTGTCCAATTTCCGCTCGTCCGACCTCGAAGTTCACTCGCAAATGCGAGCGGGCGAGTGGAATTTTCAATCTCTGCACTTATCACAAGCTACTGCTTTTTGGTTCCATCGACAGGCTTTAGTACATGTACCACATGGGTATTTAACAGTTCTGGGGCCCGTGTTCGGTTCGATGCCTGCTATGGCTAGTAGAAGAAGATTGCTTTTGTGTATCTCTTCAATGTTGTGGGTATGTTTGAATGAGGAGCATTCTCTAATCCAGAAGAAATATGATGTTGTTGATGTAAGTTTGAGGGATGGTACGCAGGGCAAAAAGCCCTCATTCTGGAGCATAAATTGTTCCTGTTTACATACCTGGTTATCTGTAATCGTATATCTAAGGAAAGCCAAATATAACAGAAGGATGGTTTTCATGTTTCATAATTACATGTTACATAGAGAGATTATTACATCCATTTGATTTAGCTAATCAATCAGTTGCTTTACCCCAGGATATTTTAAGTCACTGGATTGCTTGAGTTTGGGGTGTAGCATAGTCAAAATCATTCGAAATGAAGATTGCTTAATCTATTTTCTGATGAGGCAATCTAACCTCGAAATTTCGAAGGATCAAAATAATGTTGGACTATTTGAATTCCGATTTTCGGATTTAAAGCACAAAATGGCCATTCAAAGACAATTGATCAGGCAATTTAAGTAAAACAAACTTATTTACCACCAAATATGGCATCTATAGTCAAAATAATTTGACGTGAAGATTGCTTTCTATTTACTAATGGGGCAATCTAACGTCAAAATTTTCGAACGATCCAAATGATGTCGGACTTTTTTATCTAATTTTTGGATTCAAAGCTCAAATAGCCATACAAAGTCAATTGATATGACATAATCATATGTAAATATGTGTATAATATATGTAAAATAAACTTAAAAACACCAAAATAATGGCATCATTTTTTTTTTTAAACAATTGAAAAAGGCTTTTTTACATTCCAGTGTGCATGCGCAGGGAAAATATATCACCTAAGTTAAAAGGTTCTTATAGAGTTTATATGTGGAGTACAGACATGTTAAGGGCATGGATCGATTAAAAAAGGAATTATTTATAAATTTGAGAAAAATAATTTGTTAATTCACAATAACAATGGAAATCAAAATGGTCTTCAAATGTTGCGGCAAAATTTTGTCACACCGTCCACCATAAAACACATCCTTCGAAAGCTTGAATGACTGGAGATATTGCCTGATGCGATCATTTTTCAACATTTCAGGTCTAGTCGAAGAAGTTTGGCTAGTAGTCAAAGTAATTCAACATGAAGATCACCTTTTTATTTTCTGATGGGGTAATCTATTGTTGAAATTTCTTAAAAGGGACCAAATTGTGTTTGATTTTCACTAGATTAAGATTTATCAAATAATGGCATCAATTGTTGTTTAAAGACATACTAGGGCTCTGACACAGTGTACACTGAACGTGTGTCAGTTCTAGAATGATTCAAATGGTTTATGTTTACATAATGATCAGGGAAAGGTGTGACAAAACTATTTGATTAAATTTATTTAATGTGTTTTATAATTATTACTGTTATTTAATGTTGCTTTTATCTTCAGGCGGAGAGAAAATCTGTCAATAAGTACTACCCACCGGATTGGGATCCATCTAAGGGGTCTGTCAATAACTATGTTGGACAACATCCACTGCGTGACAGGGCGAAGAAGCTCAAGCAAGGGATTCTTGTCATTAGGTAAGACATCAAATGAATAGATAAATTAAACCCTTTCCAGGGGTGGCAAAAATTGATTGTTTGTATTGCGAGCTTGTTCGAAAGGCTTAACGACCAAGCAAATTTTTGACTGAAAATTACTATTTTTAAAACATTACACAGCAATAAGCAGAAAGATTTGGTGTTTTTTGGAAATTATGTTAATTAAGTTCAGAATTTGCCATTCTGCTTTCCGTAGGCTACATAGTTCTGAATAAGCTCTGATTAAGAGCTATTTTGTTCTTTTGGCTTCCTCATTAATTTCCAAACTAGACAATTTTGGTACTCATTAGAATTGTATCAATGCAATTCCAAACTCCCCTATTCTTCTTGGTGAGTTGCACACATGATATTAGTACAAAGTTTTGATGTGCTTTTAGATAGAAAAAATAATATAAATGATGCGTTTAAATATTTTAGAAGCAGGCCAAGTTAATTTAGTTAACCCTGGCAAAGATAATCAGCTGGCAAGGGAAGGGTAGTACTCTTGTTTATATTTGTATATATTGAGGAGGTTGTCAACCAACCAATTGATTAGAAAAATGGTTGAATTTTATTCTTAAGTTTATAGAGATTCTGTTATAACTAATAAGAAACACATCGCATCAGATAACATAAATGTTCAAAAAGTGTGTTACACAATTATTATCATTCTCATTTTAAGCAAAAAACATTTCGGTAACAAAAGTTTTATATATTTAATGATTTGATAATTTCAGATTTGAAATGCCCTACAATATATGGTGTGGAGGTTGTAATGCTCATATTGGAATGGGTGTCCGATACAATGCAGAGAAATCTAAAACAGGAAACTACTACAGCACGCCCATTTATAAATTCAGGATGAAATGTCACTTGTGTGATAATTATTTTGAAATACAAACTGATCCAAAGGTAGGTGTTTCTAAGCGTTGTTAAAGTTACTTGTTCTGAAAATAGAAAATTTGAAAGTCATTTAAATGTAATCATGTACATGTAAATGAAAGGAGAGTAACTTAAAGGGCAACTGTTCTAAAATTCTTAAATTACAGGGCTTTTTTCCTTCAATTGGGAAGAGGCCCAAGCCTGTTGAATTTGGGAAATTATATCGCTGAAATTGCTGATTTGGAAAGCCTAAAAGTATGTCTTTGAGTTTTTGAAAAAACGGCATGATTTTAAAGAAATTTCCAATTGGGAAGGTGCCTTTAAATCAAGTCTGTTAAATAACACAAAAGAGCCTTGAAAACTTGCCCCTTTTCTGATTCATTTCCTCGTCTACAAGGTTCTACCTGTGATAAAGTTCGCTAGCATTTAGGAAGTATAATCCTATATGTATTATGGTGGGACTATTAAACAGGCTTTATGTTAAACCATTATTTCCAAACAATAACGACATTTGACCAGTTTTTTGCAGACTACCCTGTAAAACATTGTTGGAAAAGGAAAAATTGCTCTTGATTAGCATTTTCATCTTTTCCCTCAAAGTTTTCTGCCTTATCAGAAGATCATCTTTCAATTTCATCACACTTTGAAATGTCGTCAGCAAACTCTTTCAATTTGGGTCATTTGAAAACTTGGTGTTTGGTAAATGGTCAAGGTAACTTTTGTCCAAAACTGACAGCTTTTGCTTTTCATAAGTAAGAGCTTGAATGGCTTTGATATCCACATGGAAAATTATAATTCATAGGGTATAAAGTTTGGTGAGTTGGTTATTTTAGTGTCTCACAGAAGTGTGGTGAGTTGGTTATTTTAGTGTCTCACAGAAGTGCAGTGTGCTAATAAGTAGGATCATCTTGAAATTAATAGAAAACCTGTTTTAGTGTAAAAGTTCAGAGGTTCCATTGAATTATGCTTATTTTGAATTCCAGAACCATGATTATGTCATTCTTGAAGGAGCTCGACGAAAGGAACAACGTTGGGACCCAAAAGAAAATGAACAGATTGTGCCTGAAGGTAAGGAATAAACTGATAAGCATTATTCCTTAGACATTGTTTGTTTAATTAGAATATTGCTGCAGGTGGGAGTGATCTTTGGCAAGTCACTTCAGAGCCCTAACCTAGTACTGGTTGATGAACAAAAGTCATTACAAAAGTGAAAAATTGTTGATAGGACGTTAAACGCTGCATAAAATAGTTTCTTCAGGACAATAATTCATATAGTCTTTGATGACCAAAGGACTTGCATGTGAAAAATTGAACAAATAATGGTAAACCATGTGTGTTTTTTTTTTGCAGTCATATTCCGCTTGTTACAATGTTTGATTAGATATTTTTGTCTATTGGAATAAAAGTAAAGCCCAGAACTAAACAGATGACCAGAAATATTTATAGTTTATGTAGAAATGAAGTAAACTTGTAAAAAATGTTTGGGAAATGTCCACAATGTATTGCTGTTGTCAAGGTTCATTTTCGTATCATTACTTGTTTCTTTTCTGGGCTGAGGAAAAAAGCTGGAAGAATAAGTAAATAATTTCCCTTGAAATTTGACAATCATCTTTTACCCATAGAATACAACATTATAAATAGTTATTTAAGCCTGTAAATTGACTCTTGGCATACAATCGCTTCTGGCTGCTTACTTCAGTGAGGGTCTTTTGACAAGGCAGAACTTGCTTAGGGTGGAGCACTTGATACTCCTCTAGAATAAAGAATCTGTAATCGGGACCTACCAAACCATGTGGTTTCAAAAGTGTTCCTTGTTACATGTTAAAGCAGCTATCATAGCTGTACATTTTCCCCTATTACATTGCATTCTTTGTATGCAATTCTCTATAATCTTTCATTATGATAAAATAGTAATTACGAATGAACATGGGTTCTGTTGTGAATAGTTCAGAGCACAGGATCTTGCATGGCCTCTGATTAAGACGGTAGTTATAAATCTAGGGGTCTTGGGTTCGAGCCCTACTTGTACCTACAGTTTCATGGGATTATTCTTCAAAGGCAAGACACTTCAGAGTCCTAGCCTAGTACTGGTGAATCAAGGAAAGTCGTAACATTAATAAAAAAATTGCCAACTTCACATTCTTATAAACAAAAGCTATATTGTTAAGTAAGAAGATTTCCATATGCTTGTAGAATTTCAAAACAAATAGTGTACTTGTAGAATTTCATAACAAATAGTGTACTTGTAGAATTTCATATCAAATAGTGTACTTGCAGAATTTCATATCAAATAGTGTACTTGTAGAATTTCATATCAATTTGTGTTCAAGTTCTTGTGCTGTCTGTTAGTTTAATCAGATATATGGTTGACATTGTGTTAGATAAATGTTTTTTTTATAAAAGTTGTAAATGTCTCAAATCATGTTTATATAATTTTCTTTTCACATAGACAAAGCAACCCAAAAGAAACTGGCCACAGATCCTATGTTTAAACTTGAACATGGTACAGATGACAAGCAGCGTGGAAAAAAGGCCGTTTCTAATCTGGCACTGCTTGAGGTCTCAAAAGAGGGAATGAAGGATGACTATATTCTTAATAAGATTGCTAGAAATAAATTCAGGGTAACTACCTCTTTTAGATATTGCATTAAATATCATTATATATAATTAGACAAAATTGTTTGTAAGTTTGAATGGAGTTGAATAAAGGTGTATAAACATAACTTTGCATAAAAAATATTGTAATTATATGATATCTTAACCATTGATGATGGTTTGAAAAGAAAACTAATCGCTGCAATGTGTTAGGAAGGAAAATGGCAACACTTAATGGTACCTTCTGACTGACTACATACCATCTTCACACAATTAGAAAAGCATTAAAATAATTTCTAATTTCATTGATCAATATGGAACCTAGCCTAGAACTGCTGATTCCAGGAAAGCTGTAACATAACTGAAAAATTGTTGAAACAACATTAAACACCATGCAAACAAACTATTAAACACGTTTTGTTTTATTGTCTATTTATTTTTACCTGTCTAATTAATAGGAGGAGAAGAAATCTCTGAAGAAAATACAAGAAGATGATGCTGCCCTTCTGAAGAGATCTTCCCTTGATATACCACTACTTAAAGAGAAGGATGAGGATGTTAAGCTGGCGGGATTAATGAGGCTACGAGCAGTAGACAGTATGTACATTAGTATGATTAACATGGGGACCTTCGATGTGATTAGACTACAGAACAAGAATCACATGGTCCCTCGCCCTGCGGGCATTTGGGTATTCTTGAGAGGCAGTCTCCTGACTGTCTTACGAAATGTCTATGGATCAGACCTAAAAATAACACTTGACTGTAGTGTCTTCTGTTGTGAAAGTGATAAGCAACCATTCATGCTAGTGCAAGGGTGAAAGAATAGTCCATGTTTTTTTTTAACAATCTCTATATGTTACAATTTCATACTTAACATAAGGTTGTCCAGCATCAAAAGATCAAACAGGATAAACATTTATCTTAACCTGATATTCAATAATGCATCAATAATGATGTTTTGTAATTCATAACATCTTCATAGTGCCAGGTCTTATATTGCTGAGTTATCAAACTATTTGTCTTGAAAGTGAATGTGAGGTTTGTTGAAAACTGCCTTGAGCAGTTACCTTAAAAAAGTTTTGTTTATTTACAGCCTATGATGAAAAACAAGCTCAGAAAAGGAAAGAAATTGTCGTTAGGCCAATCTTCCAAAGTAAGAAGCGTTCTCGGGAGGATGACAATGAAGATGTAGAACAACCACAAAGCAAAAGACTCAAAATTATTAGAGACAATATATCAAAGGCCAAAGCCAACTCATCTACTAACCCATTTGACTGGATAAAAATAAACAAAATTGGTAGTGGTATTACAAAGAATCAACTAGGAATTCGTTTGAAAAATACCAAAAATAGTAAATTATTAACAGGAATCAATAAATGTGTTGATGACCATCTTTCTAGAAATGATCCCATTACCAACTTGGATGAAGCAAAAGACACACTGAAGGTTCCATTGATTGGGGAAGGGAAAAATTCCAACACCAATGATTCCAAATATGAGATGGATAAAAATGCAACTGAATCAGAGAAGATTGATGGTGTAATATGTTCAGTTAGTGACCAAGTCAGAATAATTACTAATGTTTTACCTGATAAATCTACAAAAGATGCATGCATTATTGATGACAAGAAGTCGGATTGTTTAAAACACTCCAAAGACATGAGAGGGGATTTGATACATAGTCGAGCATTAGACAATTGTATTGATAAGAATCATGAAGCTAGTCGTAACAAGCATTTATATCAAAGTGGTAACACATGTTCTGAACCGTTTAAAACTGTAATAGAAAACAGCTGTTCTTCTATTGATGGGAACCAACCTGAAAACAGCAGTGATAGAAACCAGCACACAGAAGTCATTTGTGATACATCAACGGAGGGTGATTCGACAGTAACAGAAAAAAGTGATAAATCTGTGAAAAACGAGGAATCATTGTGTCCAGAACAAATGAATACTGAAGTTCCAAGTGCCATACCAGGACAGAGAAGTTTAGTTGCAGAATACAGTGATAGTGAGGATACAGATTAACTTAGAATTATATATAGTACTATATGCCTCAGGTAAATGCAAGAATATATTGTCATTCCTTTAAATAAGTTTTGTTTAATGCCTTTGAATGATAAACCTTCGCCTCTGTCCATGTCCTTACTGCATATTTTTAACCTTCGTTTTTATGCATCTGCTTTTTGAATGTCTCTAATTATCTCTGTAGAAGGTTTTTTCTGTTTGTATACATAGATCTCCATTCTTTAACTACAGAAGGAAACTTATTGTTTCTCCAGAAGCTGGTTTTCTGTTAATATCTAATTAAATGATTACCATTGAATCCTGAAAATTGAACTATTTTTGGCTTGACTATTTTAAGATAAAATGGTATAAAACAAGAGTACATTCAAGTACATTTAGGTAATAGTTTACCTGCTAACTAAATAAGGGCTTGGATACAGGCATTATGATATTCAGTCTCGCAAGATTTCGGATCAAAACTTACTTGGCAAACCTTTATCAAAACAGGTATCCTCCTAGCTTGAGTTCTCTTCCACAGACATCTATTGGACAAATGTAAACATCTGGCACCCACAAAGGACTTGGTATGATGTTTTTCATTGAGGACTTGCGTCTTTTGCCCATTCGGCCTTTTGTCTCTTTCTTTGGCCATTTTCTTCCTCTACATTCTGTCGTGTCCAACTTTTTTGCATTTTGTGAACTTTTTCCCCCTGTTTTGTTCCCACACCAATTCAGCTGTAAATAATCTCTGATATTTTCACTCAAATATTTGTTTTAAGCTGAGTAAAATTTTTGCATAGCGCTTTGGTCATCAATCCCAAATGTAAGATGATCCGTGGTTTGTCTGGCCCTTATGTTTGAAAAAACTTGGTGATAATATGTGATCTGTACAGCATCAAAACAAAGGCAATCTGGGCCTAGAAATATTGACAATTGTCCTGGTTTTTCTACTTTTTACATTTCAATTTTTATGTGACATTGCGGTTACAAAAACTTGTAACTGTTCTTAAATTGAATGCTCTATCAATACTACAATTTTATGATGGTTCCTAAACAATTCCTTGTCATATCTGTTATTTGTTCATCCGAGTACAAAATAACAATGGCCGTTTTCTTTTTGAGATTGTAACTTCCTGTATGAATGGGTTTTCATGAACTTCACTTAAGATTTTTAAAATGTTATCAGCAGAATTGTGTTCTACGACTCTTATCGATTGTTTGTATTTGTTTTATTTTTTAGATGAATTTTGTCATTGAGTTGTCTTGTTCATTTTCATGTGGGAGAACTGACAGAATCTGTCATGTTTTCAACCTAGAAAAGAATATCATATCACACACAAGTGTAGGAAAATTCACCTGGGGGAAAGAACATAACATACAATTGGGATACTCATACCATGAATTTTATTTTCCTTTTAATCAGTCTTCTTGGATTGATCACGATAAGCATTCTTTTGAACTGCCTGAATTTTGGCGGTTAGTTCCTTTCCTTCTAAGGTTGGAAATTTCTCCTTCATAACACTTTCAAAAACACTAGATTTCGTCTGGTTGATTTTTGGCTTTGCTTTGGTTTTTGAGTTGGCTGCCTTCCCACTCACTGAGTGACTAAGAAGTTTCTCCACTGTAAAAAGCCTTTGCAGCAAAAGTTTAGCTGCTTTGAATGGTTGGGACTCGTACATCACAAGTTGGAGGAATTCTCTCCTTTGGTCTGTACTCAAACTGGGCTCAGTCTAAGACCTGGAGACAGACTCCATAGATTTGTTTTCTCCAATATATTCAAGTTTTCTAACTTTTCTCTTCATCTTATATATTTCTTCCTTCAGAATATCTATTTCACTTGAATGGAAATCCTTGTTTCTGTTGGATAGACATGGAAACTCTTCAAAAGCTTTTTGAATTGAAATTGATTGAATTAATTCTTTCCTTTCTTAAAGAGATTTAAATATACAGTAAATTGTGAGTCCTTAATCATTGAAGATATTCATATATCAATATCATTAACTCATCACAAATGTTTCACTGAATAGTATACATACATTACAAACTATCTACCTACCATCCCTCAACAATGTTTTGAAAGATTTGTTGAGATCCTACACATTCTATATAATCAAATAAACTTTTAACATGAAAAAGGAGGGAGACTTAGATTTGAATATTCAACTACAGCTGGAAAAGAATTACTACTCTTTGAATCATCACACTCAAATGAAGTGAGAGTTTTTATTGCTTCCTTGCAATATTTATTCATTAAAGATAGGTCTCCATCTAGGATAAAAGCACTGTGTTGTTTTCTTCCCCAGGGGACAATTTTGCCAAAGCATCGGTTCCTTTCTGCAGTTTTATATTTCCCCATATTTGGGATTTGTTTGCTTCAAGCCACTGGTAAAAAAAATCCTTTGCTGACCTGTAGGCTTTCGATTTTTTAAATTTAAGATCCAAGACACTTTCATACTTGTGGTTGGCAAAATCATTTGTATTGCTGAAACATTTTTCAAATTAACATATTTTCCTCCACTCATTTTCACAGAAATGTTTTTTTGTGTTCAAGTATCAATATTTTGATGTGATTGTCTGCAAATGGTACACATTGTAACACTTTTGACAATTTTATCTTTTCTATTTGTCTGTAAAGTTCCAATGAATATTATTGGTGGGTGTTTTTGTCATTGCACATTTCTAATTCCACTCTATTAGCCATTAATTGACAGCCTTTTGTCGAATGAATGTAATTAAATGATAAAGTAATACTAATTTAACACCAACAATGGTCTTCCCATGAGTTTTTAGCTCACAAGGTGAGCTTTTGGGACCGTCCTATGTCCGTCGTGTGTCGTCCGTAGTCCGTCGTCCGGGCCTCAACTTTTCACTAAAACATCTCAGAAACTACGGGTTAAAATTCAATATAATTTTACAGAAATGGTCCTTAGGCGACATTCTGAAAAAAAATGGCCGCCAGGGGGCGTGGCCCATTTCATTCAATGAATATTTAAAAGTATTTTTCATCAAAACAACTTGTCAGATTTAAATAATATTTTAAAAGAAATCATTCTCAGGTGGTCATCTGTCAGATTTGTTCAAATTGTGTCGATATCTAAAAAAACATGGCCGCCAGGGGGCGTGGCCCGTTTCATTCAATGAATATTAAAAAAATCTTTTTCTCCAAAACAACTGGTCAGATTTAAATAATATTCTACAGAAATCATCCTCAGGTGGTCATCTTTCAGATTTGTTCAAATTGTGTTGATATCTCAAAAAACATGGCCTCCAGGGGGCGTGGTGCGTTTCGTTCAATGAATATATAAAAAATCTTCTACTCCAGAACTGCTTGTCAGAATTGAAAAGTATTTTACAGAAATGATCCTCAGGTGGTCATCTTTCAGATTTGTTAAAATTGTGTCGATATCTTAAAAAACATGGCCGCCAGGGGGCATGGCGCGTTTCATTCAATGAATATTTAAAAAATCTTCTACTCCAAAACTACTGGTCAGAATTCAATAATATTTTACAGAAATGATACTCAAGTAGTCATCTTTCAGACTTGTTCAAATTGTGTAGATTCGTCAAAAAACATGGCTGCCAGAGGTGTGGCCCGTTTCATCCAATAATCTTCTACTCCAAAACTAGTGGTCAGAATTCATTCATATAACACAGATATGATCGTCCCAAATCAAGCGTACAGTGTCTCAAACTTGTAAAATTGGAATGAAAAATAGGTCAATGCATAGAGGCACAAGAAACTGTGTAAAAGTTAAAAGCAATGTTTCCAACTATTCAAATAGGTGGTAATCTGAGGTGAGCGGTTCTAGGGCCATCATGGCCCTCTTGTTTTTCAACCTAGTGTTCACATTATGAGACCTAAGTTTGGGGTCCTTTGACAGCAAATATTCAATGAACTTGTCATAATCAATGAAATTCTCATGACCACAAGCATTAACTTGTTTCACTGGGAGGGGTTGAGCAAATTTCGTGATTGCATTTTATCCTTAAATAAAAAAAAAATATATAGGATTTAACAAATTGTGATGCATAATAATACCAGGGCTCTCTCTCTACTTTGGGGGACTGGGGCCGGGCCCTGAGAGGGGGGAAATTTGTGTCATTTGAAAGCCAAGGGGGAATTTTTACAACATTATAATATAGTACCACTTTATTATTAACTGCCTTTTAACCCTTTACGGTATATAGCGCCGTTCGCCGCCTTGTCGATTACCGCATAAAACGCTTTTCGCCGTTATACCTATTACCGTATAAAACCCATTTTGACGTTCTATCGATAACCGCATAGAACGCTTTTTGACAGCTGAAAAATTCATCCAACTTTCACCCTTAATTACACACATAAACACACGTGTCACTTTCTCCAAATTTTATTTTCCTCTTAAATGAATATATTTTCTTTCATTTCCGATGATAAAATCATAGGGTCAAAGTTTAAACTATTGCTCTAGAGAGAATCTTTTGATAATGGTCCCACGACACCCTTCTGAAGAAGACGCTATCAAATTGAGATGAAGGGAATTCAAATTACCAACCCAATTAATGAGAGGCCTTCAATATCCGGTCATAAAAGATCAAAACAATGCCGATTTGTAAAGACTCGATAAGGATTTCATGCAATTCTTTAGAAAATTAACACATTTCTAAAAACACTATCCGATTAAAATGAGAGCGAGCATATGGCACGCGACCCGTAAATGATGTTTATGAGCTGTTGTTCAAAGTTGAATGGCGAATGAAAATAAAGCCGTCGAATAAAGGACGTTATAAAGACGGCTACTTAAAGCATTATGTCAATTTTGGTGCTTCCGATCGCAGGTCAGACATCAATGTAGATTCAGAGCAGTCATTTGATCGGTCTTTTGAGCATGAAGATGGTGAAATGCTGATAAATCTTACCAATTCGCGGACAAGCAAATTAGATTATTCCTCAGACTTTGACTACAACAACGAGCTTTTGGTAGATTCATCACCCATGGACACATATTTTACGGAAATACAAGCATGATTCGTTGCCATAATGAATTAATTTATACAGTTTTACATGTATTTAGAGGACCAGGTTAGACTACTTTATGAAGCAATATTGCTTTGAAAACCATTTTTTTTTATTTGGAAACGGTTTAATGGAAATAGAAGTAAAACGATTCAGTTTTATTGAGAAATATACAAAGACAAAGCATGTTTCTCCGTCATGAATGGCATTTTTCGTCAACAAAATTCCCTGCAATTGATGACAAAACATAAAAACAAATTAGGGATCTCTCAGGGGGAACACATACGTCATTTATTACTTTTGATTTTGTATAATTCACGGCAATATACAGTTTCATTGTTTGTCTAATTTTCTTCACCTTAATCTTAATATGTATGTATCACTAAAAAATAGAAAATAACATCAATTTAAAGTAAATTTTGTTCTCGTCGTCCTTTATTCTCTATAAAAATCTATTGGATAAACGGAAATTGCATTAATCTTGGTTTAATAAACAGTACCCCAATCAGTGACAATTATCGGAGATAATCCTGTGCAAATAGGTACCTAGGGTGACTAATTATGTATGCGTTAATGGTCTCCGATAATTGAATGGTTTATACCTATGGTGTCATTGATAAACCTTATCTCTATACCTTAAAGGGTTAAGTTTAATGTACAAATCAAGTATACATATTATTATCATAGTTCTCATAAGACATTTCATTTGGTGTTGCCTTAAATAATTAATTGTCTGTCATAATGTGCAAATGCTAATGATTAATTTTCTGACTCATTTCTGTCATAATTAAATTTCAAGCAGCTAACGTAACAAGAAGTCATGCAAATCAGGCTCCAAATACCTGCTACTGTCCTTGTCAAGTCAGCAAATTATGACTTGGCATGAGGCAAAATTAATGCAAGTAGAATTTTCTAACCAGATAGATTTTCAAAAAAAAAATAATAATGAAGCATAAAAACTTTTTAATTCTATTGGTCATCATCATCTATGTGAGGAGCAGTATGTTGTACACAAAAATTCACAATTTTGCTTTTAAAGAAATGCGTTAGTAACCATATCCGAATTCGAGTCATGTTGAACTTGAACTCAGGATGACACATTTTGAACAGCTGGCTTTGCCGGATTCTGAGGTTGGCAGTCAATGGAACTTCTTGAATCCGACTGCTTTGATAATGCTTGTTTGTTAAACAGAACATCAATTTTTGCGCATTTTGAGCCTAATGTGTTTGTAATTTTTTTGCGATAGCTCTTCGCATTGTGAGACATGATGAAAAAAGACCGAGGAAACCCGAATCGATAATGTCTACTAACGCACCGGTTTAAGTGTGTTATACGGCTACAGCGTGTGCGTATGCGGCTCAAATGTGCATAATATGGATATCCCAGAACATGGCCTCGGTACCGCATTCTATACAAACAGCGATGTCATTTAATCGATTACCGTCATTAAACGAAGATGCCAATCGACGAACAAGATAAGTCGAGTGTTGAACTCTGGAATAGGCCCCATTATTTGTTGTGCAGCCTTTGCGTTCTTGCGTCGACATACTGTACATTCATTTTCAATTTCGCGGATCGCTTCCCGAGCAGCCACTATCCAATAACGAGTAGATAAAGCTGCTAATGTCTGATTGGTCCCTCCATGAAGGCACTGTTTGTGATATTCTCGAACTATTAATGTTGTAACCCAGGCTTTTCTTGGCGGAATAATGGGACATCTCGTGTCATACGGAACGAAATCTATGTATTTTAGTCTACTGTCACTCCGAATAAATCACTCTTCATCCAGTTTTGGATTTAATTTCAGAATTTTGCTCGACTTCGGAAGTTCTCTCCCTTGCATTAGAGCTTTATACTCTTCACATAAGTTCTGTCTCTGCATTATTTGATGAAAGGTTACATTTCGGAAATACCTGAACATAGCCCGGATAGTTATTTCATTCCGCATTTGCTTGTGTTGCGGCCAGATAAGAGTACCACTAAGACAAGAATAGTGTTTGACGCGTCGGCAAAGTCAAATGGAATGACTCTGAACGACGCCATACATCAAGGACCTCCCCTTCAAGCAGATCTATTTGATGTACTTACTCGTTTTCGGCGTCACTCTGTAGCTATCGCCTGCGACATTCAAGAGATGTACTTACAAGTTGGTATTCCTTCGCCAGATAGAAAGTTACACAGATTCCTATGGAGGTCTTCACCGGACAGTCAAATCAAAGAGTAGGAGTTAAGAAGACTTGTTTTTGGTGTAAATGCTTCTCCGTTTTTGGCTCAGTGAGTCTCGAGGTACAATGCAAAGTTTTACCAGAGTGAATTGCCATTAGCAGCAGAAACGGTTCTTAAATCCACATACATGGACGATAGCATTGACTCGGTTTTAGACATAGAGACTGGGATAACTATGTATCACCAGTTATCGGAATTGTGGAAAAGGGCTGGCATGTTTCCAAGAAAATGGTTGTCCAATTCAACAGAAGTACTCGAAAATATCCCTCTTAAGGACCGAGCATCTGAGGTCGATTTTAGTAAGAATGAATTGCCAGCTGTAAAGACATTAGGTGTACTGTGGCAGTCGAATAGTGACAATTTCACCTTTAAGTACAGTAATAAGACTGAATTAACAGAACTTACAAAGAGAAGCTTTCTTAGCAAAATAGCCACATTGAATGATCCATTGGGATTTATAGTACCACATACCATTAGAGCGAAAATGTTAATGCAAGAAGTGCGGTTGTCGGGTACGGACTGGGACAATGAGTTGGACAGTGGTTTACACGATCAAGTCATCAGTTGGTACAAAGAGCTGCCAGATTTGGAAGAAATCAAAATCCCTCGAAACCTCAAGTTCCAAAACAACCACAATAGTACACTTCACACATTCATAGACGCGTCAACCAAGGCATATTGTGGGGTAATTTTCTATACACTGAAGAGCATCTCCTGACAAATGTTGTCGAAGTTGCAAAAGTTTTACTCAGGTGTAGCCGGAGCACTGTCAATACATGATATAAAAGCAGATTTCCATGCCTCGTACCTCGTCTTCTCGCCGTTGAAGACCGGAATATCCACTCGTTTCAATTGTTTCCACATGTCTCTTCCCAGACTGACTTCTTTTTGATTGCCAGAGTATAATTGTAGAAAATCACGCACTTGTTTATGTGAATCACTATACTCGGAGTCCATGATCTCCCTCTCCTCTATTGTGCCTTGCTCCGACTCGTATTCTCCATGTTGCTGATAACACAAACACAACTGGTCGAATGTTTTCGTAAGTTCATCCTGGGCCCGATCAAAAACCGTTTGGTACTCGCGAATTTGTTTACGGTCGATTGTTTCCTCGGTTAATGTATTAAGCAATCTATTCCTTGCTTTAGTAAAGGCACTTTTGTAACGAGCCTTTTGTCTTTTCAATTCCTGCACTCCTCCGGAGCGGTCGAACTTTCTGAAGAAACAAAGTATTTTACCTTTAAGATCTGACGTTTTTGGTTTTGTTCATTTGAAAAAATAGACTAAAGATATTTACTGCACTGTTTTCTTATTTTTATCTGGGGGATCTTTTGCCCAAAACGGGGGAAAAATGTATATTCCTCGGCTGGGGGATCGGGGCCGATATTAGGCCCCAAAATCGGCAGATCGAGAGCCCTGAATACAAGTTCATAATCTATTCAGATATGTTGCTTTACAAATTTTTTTTATTGTACTTTCTTCAATTCAGTTTATTAACATGACTGTGATAAGGACTGAATGGTTGTTTCCATTGCCATGATGTTTGAATACGAGTTTTCCTTTGCAAGTGCATATTAGTGTATCTTAAACAAAAAAAAGCAGGTTATTTTATGTAGGAAGAAAAGAGGGTTTAAGAAAAACTAAATAGAAAATGGCTCTCCAATGAGTTTCAGCGCGTCAACTGTACAAAGAAATATCTTCGTTTCTCAGAATTTGAATCATTTTTCTGGGTAATTTGAGTGAACTCGCCCAAAGTTAAATACCGAGCAATCAGCAGCACCTTCATTTTGATCACTATCTGTCATCACAACCCTTTTTAATATCATACCTTCCTGAAATTGAAACCATTCAATGGCACAATTTTCATTGTCACATTCAATCATATCACAGTGCTCTCTTTACAGTAATAATATCTCCATTTGTGTCCGCAGTGAGACTTTCTCTGTCAGAACTCCTCTTGTGCAGTTGCTGGCAATTTTGAATAAAATTTACCGACAAGTTCATGCAGAATAGCCCTGAAGAGGAAATGCTGAGCTTTCTCACATATAGTATTCCATGTATCTGCATCAAACAAAATCTCTTCAACATGCATTTCTTGTTGAGTCCAAACTATGAAATAATCATGTTCAAGATTCAAGCATCCTAATTGTGTCTGGCGAAACAGTGTCTGTGTCTTTGGGAAAAAGGTTGATGATTTCTGCCGAGTTTCCCAATTCCATTTTCATCTTCCAAGTAGGATTATTTTGATAAGTCTGATTAAGCATACATTTGACACTAGACTTAAGCAGTGGTAGTACCACAACAATCACATGTGATCAATCCAGCTGGTTATACTGAATTGAGTGGTATATCAACTGAAATGAAAACCCACAGTCCTCAATCGAACATTTTCATGTAAGGCACAATGAGTCTACAGGAACTGGGCTTGCGCCATCTTTTCATGATCACACCCCCCTATACTAGCCCTGTTGGTGAACTTCACATCGGCTGGATAGCACACTGCTTTAACTTGCTTTAACCGACCAATACATAATTTGAATGAAGCAGTCATTTTGGCCTGCAGCCTGTTCTTATAAAGAGCACTTAATGTGGGGTAATTCTTAGTTATATTTTATCCCCAAAAAAGAACACCTCCTAGATCATGAAAAAGCTTAGTTATTTAATAGCAATGCTGTTTTTTCTTTATCCAATAACAGAAGAAAAAGAATGTTGTCAAACTAGAAAAAAATAAAACATGATATTGAGTCTTGGGTCTGAAAAAATGATGGTAATATGATTCTCATCATTTTGTCCTTTTCTGATATGAGTAATTCTGGATGTTTAAACGAACCTGCGTTCCATTAATGATGACCTTTGGAAAGTTTGCAATACCTCCAAACTGCTATACCTAGCTGTTAAGGTCTGCTCTACTGTGAGGAAAGTTGATGAACGCCTCATCATTCTAGGACTAGACACAGCATGCAGTCCCTCGTCAATAGTCTTGGAGACAGTCCCTTGTCTCGCATGGTGAATTTTACCATCGTTCAACATGAACTCCCCAGGTCATATATACCTAAGGGTTATGAGCAATTTCTCCTCAACACTAAGTCTACGTCTATTTCAGGTCTTGGGATGTAACTGACCGTCCAAGACATTGACTAAACAGTTGATGCCCTCACAGTCAAATCTGTATCGCTTCAGAATTTCCATCTTGGACATCCTGTCCACACTTTCTGTTATGAAATAGAAGGTTGAGAGCAATAAAAGAAAATCATGATTTTAAACATAAATGCACTATATCAAATATTTGTCTTTGTTGAATCCTTGTTGGTGTCTCTTTTTTGTCGATTGAGTCCCTATAGTTCCCTATTTTTCATACAAAACAGTGATAGCGACCCAGTCACTATCTACCAGTGGTTGCTGGAACAAAGTCTGTCATCTTAATATCAAAGTTCATGACCTTTGCACTAACCCATATGACTTGTTTCCTGTCAATATCAACATCCAAACTCCACTAACAATTTTTCACCTGACACTTTAATGCCATCGAATGCGTAACTCCTTCCATAGCTTGCTCTGGCGGAGGTTGTGAACTGGACGGCACACTACAAGGCTCTACAGCTTTCTTTACTGGAGCAACAACTTGGTGTGGCATTGTCCTTTTTCTCACGATTGGGGCGCAGACCTCACTCATCTCATCTTCACTGCTGTTTTCTTCCCCAACTCCTACATCTGGTTCTTTCTCCAAATCACCCTCCGCTTTGTGATCTTTCGTTCCTACTACTGGAGCACTGCATCTCTTCCTCCGCAGTCAAATCTCGTCTTTGCACACTCCTCCAGATGTGTATCGAACTTGCCCTCAACTTCGTCCTTACAGATCGGACAGATAGATCCTTTTTTTGGTTACACTAAATTGGGATTCCTTACTCGTTTTAAAAATACGTTTATCAATATCATTAACTCATTACAAACTATTTATATAATATCATTAATTTTTGCAAATTTTCTATCTACTATCATTCATTCATTGTTAATCTTTTTTATTTTTCTTAAAGCAAATTTATACATTTAAGCTTGTAAATAATTCAATATATGTTTATCCACATCATCATAATACGGGCTAGATGACAAGATAGCTGTTGATGCACCTTAAAACACCATTAATTCATTCATACAAATTAATACAATAAACATCAATTAACACCATTCATTCATTATTATTGAATTACTTAAAAATAAAGTATGCATAAACAATTTTTGAAATGTAGTTGAAAGACATAAGTGAAAATCAGCAGAAAGCATTAGTTCATGTATTCTTATTCCTTGCTTCAGCATATTGGTTGAAAAAATAAATTCATAGCTTAATATTGGGGGCATTATTTTTACGCTTGATGCAAACAGTTCTCTTGTCCTCATAGTTTGGAAAGAAAAAATCTACTGAGAGTTTGAAGAATGTGACAGAAACATTCATGATCAACTTAAGATTTTTCAAATAAAAAATCATTAACAAATATTCTATGACATAAATCCAACTTTTTTTATTTAGAGCAATAACAGATATAATTAAAATTTTCTTTAGTCAATGATTAAACGAAACTGTCACAAGGTAAATGTGCTCTTTGAAAATGTTTTCCTTTGTCATAATTGGTTAGAACATGGTGTTGGAAAATAAGCTGTTTACCATGGATACTAAAGGAAAAATGTTTAAATAATTCAATATTGATGTTCTTTGTTTCCATGAAACATTTCCTACACATGCAATAGATAAGAAATTGAAGTAATCAAGAGTTAATGACTTCCACTGGTCTGCTGCAGGTTTACATGTACATGTTCTAAGTCGGGTATTACTACATAACTGAATTGATGTTGATGTGATGTAAAACCCATATATATAAAAAATATACATGTACTAAACTTTCTAAGCAAAGTAGTGCCCTTGGTATGCTTTTTGTCCTATTCTTTTTAGCTAAGTTGAGCTTTTGAAGGCATCTTGAAACAGAAATGAGAACCATGTAACTGACGCATGTGCCATTGTTATCATTATGGAATATTCCATAGGCCCTCACAGTTTTTCTAAAGTATTGTATTTTGATTTTTTCAGTATCAACTAATACTAAATCCTATCCTTAAGTATGTTTTATCAATGTTTATGTTTACTTTTTTTCATCATAAGTATTTTGAAGTGAAAACTAAGCTTTTAAACTTTCCATGAATCAAACATATATATTTGAGGTTCTCAGACGTCCATGTAAATCTTCATCTGTTTTTGATTGTATCAAATCCATGTGACCCTAGCTAGCACTGAATATTTTGATGTTGTTGCCTTTTCCTTACTCTGCCAGATAGTCATCTGATGACTGTTTAAGAGACTCTCAGAGATGGAGATTTTAACTTTTTGAAATAAATCTTCTTAGAACTACCATAAAAAGAACAACACAGATTTCTGAATTAACATAGATCTAGATTATTAACAGCTTTCCCAACCCTGATCGTAACTATACAAAGAAGATCTAGAACATTAAATATTACATTTTATATATCATTCATTTTATATTTGCATCTAGTTGCACAAGATTTCTACTGACTTATTAATTTTATTGAAGTTCCAGCATGTGTTTGAAAGGATCCGTTTGTGTTTGCCATGAGGTGGCTTTTGCCCTCGAAAGGGCTTGGTGTCATTGATAGCTGGGGTAAAAAAAATGCAAGCTTTTAACCAGAACTCTGTATGGAGTGTATGCCACAGCATCAGCTGGGACACCCTAGCATAGGGAAACTGTCGTAAAATAAAAAGGCAAGACCTGGACGACATGAAGCATTATCCAGAACAATTACCATATATTTTAACAAACTTGCTGTTTCAAAGGGGAATTTTTGGGTGTAGACCACAATAAACCTTATAAATGCCGACATCCATGCTTCAATGTCGTTTATTTTCCTTGACTTTAAGTTTGGTGTGATTGACAAATTGGACTGAGAGTCCATGCGCAAAGAAAAGGAAGCCTGACTATTTGAAGGTTGGGTCGAAGATGGAAGAAGTTGTGCGAAGGTGGAAGTAGTTGTGTGACGGTCACACGATTCACCAAAATACCATAATACCACCAAAACACCGAATACCCGTTTAAATCATAGTAACACCGAAATACCCTTTGGTAATACAGGAATACCCTTTGTTTTGAATTTCTCCGATAACGTAAATTCATTGAAGCTTTTGATGTACAAGCAATTTATTTTTCTCATTGATTCAACTCCACTTTGATTATGTTAGCCGAATCGTTTGGTTAGAATTCGAAAGATTTGAGTAGAATTTCAAATGATATTCCGAAAACAGCCGCTCAATTGCTTTTGCTGATGTCCAAACTGGTCTTTGTCATAATCGTTAGGAAGACTGATGTTATCAAATTTAATTAATTTTTCTTAAAATCTAAGCTCTAGGTTTTTGTTCACAGCTGATGTTAAAAAAGTACTCTTACAAGTTAATTGGCACTAGGCTCACCTTACATGCGGAACATGCATAGACATAAGTATTACGATAATACGTTAGTAAAGGCAAGTTGAATACTATAAACTTTACAGGTATTGAAAAATATTTTTAGAGCCACTCGCCCTATAGGGCAAGTGGTTCATGGAATTCACTCGCCCTGCAACCATAGCCACTTGCCCTGCATTTTCAGGAGAAAAAAAAAACAGATGACTCTGCTGACCTTGCCTGTTTTATTGAATGTGAATAAAATTGTGGAAATAAAATTAAAACATTGTTTAGTCAACTTTATCATTTATTGAAATTTCTTCACATATTTTGATGAACTTGTCTTACTACCATTTTCTTCTTCCTTTTTTTCATGGTCCCTACCTCCTTGGAGAAATTTTAGTATCGATCCTTCCATTTTTGCAGACGAAAATATAAGGGCTGCTTGTTTGGTAACCAAGGTTTACTTACCATGAATCAGAGCGATCATAAATTTCACCATTTCACCAAGCAAACAATGAAAGAGGTGTTTTTTAAGAGTAGACACGAAATATATAGAGCTTAATTTCCAAATAATTGTGTGTGTAGGTTTCACTTTTAAAACAACCGACTTCGCTATAAAATGCGGTATTGATCGACTGTTTTGAATTGTATTATATTCTCCGTGTTACACAAATCAAATGCATCTGAGTAAACACAGTGCCCGTGAGGTCATCAGTTGTTTACATTAGCGATGCGGTTTTATATATTGACAGATTTCTTATGATCGTCTGTCAAATTTTAAGCGCTTTCTGCTTGCGTATCATAAGTTCACTTTTCAGTATCAGCTCTTGATTTCTATCCCCGAACTGGAAAAAAGCACTCGCCCTGCAGGGCTTGCGTTGTCCAATTTCCGCTCGTCCGACCTCAAAGTTCACTCGTAAATGCGAGCGGGCGAGAGGAATTTTCAACCTCTGCTTTAACTTTTCCCACTTGATTACAGCATTTAATATGTCAAAAATGATCTTTGAAAATGAAATCACTCAGATTGATATACCTCTTACATCCTTTTATGTACACTATAAAGGTAATAGGTATTATGACAAAGTTTGAGAACTCTCGCTAGCCTATATCTCAGGGGTATTCCGGTGTTTCGGTGGTATTATGGTATTTCGGTGATTCGAGTAACCTGTTGTGTGATGTCCAAATACTGATTATTCCATACCAATTTTTTAATCATTTTAAACATTTGCACCTTTTTAAACATTTGCACCAAAATTGGTATTGATATCTGCTTATTGTTTTGTATAGGCATGCTATTACCTGCTAAGCAGTTAACATGACTTGTTTCTGGGAAAAGGGAGTCCTCACTGTCCAAATCAGCCAATTGAATGGCGTTGGTCGTTGACATTGATGGTCCCTGTTTTGCATCTACCATAGGTGAAATGTTTATTGTATTTATCTCTGACATCTGTAGATTAGGATGTCCTGTGTGCGATGTGTGAGAGTCAAACTTGAGATCACTCTCATCCGAGCTTTCGTGCCATATCTTGACTACATTCGTATTGGTGGCCAGGCCAAGTCTTGTCATTAATTGTCTCCCTTGTATGAGATTGGCCCCAGACATCCCTTGTCGCAATGCGAGGGCTTAGCGCAAAACGGTTGTAACTCACTTTTTGTAAATTGTTCAGGAGAAGCAAAAAACTGTTTCAATTTCTTACATTAATTTGTCTTATTAATCCTTTAAATTAAATAGATTCACTTAAACTATACATTCACCATGAACTATGAATAAATATACTTTTTTTTCTTAAAAAAGAGATAATAGTGAATATTTGAGTTACAACCCTTTTGCTTGACAAATGGAAATTTTTTACAATTTTTTGTTTGTGCAAAACAGTTGTAACTCAAACATAATTCTTGATGTTTCATGATTTCTTGTAAAATGAAGTCACAATTAATCATGATGCATTTATCAGTAACTTTAAAAAGTATTGGGGTAAAGTTCAAAATAACTAGGTACTAAAATAAGGATCAATAATTTATTTAATCACTAACTATAAACAAATTCTAATGGATCTTACGTTTTGCGATAAGAGTAGACAATCTGTGACAAAAGCAGAAATAGCTTGTTATGAACAATTTCATCTTTTTTTCACAATATTTTTAAGTTACCTGTTGCAAATGTGTAAAAAATGTGTAATTATGGAGTAAAGGGTTAACTACATGCAACAAATCAACACAGATGGGAAAAACTATACTTAAAGACCTACATGTATGTGGAAGGCCTCATCTGCTGTTGGAAAGCCCTTTAGGTAGAGGTCCAAACATTTAATGATTTTACAAAAATACTTGTACAACCGTAATAAAAAATCTAAACATTTTCTGCTTAATTCGTTAACAACTTACAGATGACATTTTGCGTTATCTCAGCAGATAACTTAAGAAAATATTGTGACAAGAGAAGGAATTGCAATTTCTCCTAATTAGACTATTGTACACATATCAAATGACTGAACTAAACAGTTCTTTTTTTATATTTCTACAAATTTTTTTAAAATGTCATCAGCTGAAAAATTCAAAAAGTAGTCGAAAAGTGATATTAGAGTTAATGCTGATTTGAATAAACAAAATGTTCTGTCCCAATACAGAAAATATATAAATAAATAACACTTCTACCTCTTTTAAAATTGCACTCAATAACAATTAACAAATCAGCAACTTTTCTATTTAAATAAATATGTTAAGACAATGCATAGAGATCCATGATGGCCGAGTGGTTAGTGTTGGGAATTTGAGACCTGGCGTCCTTGGTTCGATCCCTGCTCACGGCTGTCGGCCACCGGAGTGTCTGGGAAAGGTACTATTTCCCAAGCCCTTGTACTGGTAGATCACCCAGGAAAACCGAATAAGTGAACTGTTGCTGTTATAAACTGAAATACTGTGAACACTGCTTTAAACTCAAAATAAATCAATTAGACATGCAAATCCTTTCACTCAAGAAGACTAAAGAAAACATTGTTATCCCTTAAAAACCTGTGCTGAGAGGAGTATTAGTATTTGCTCTGAGGTTAATAAAAATAAAACTATTCATAAGGCAGAAGAATGTAAAAGGCATGATATGCCTTTGGAATTATGTTTTTTTGACATAGACTTAAAAGGTCAAGGTATTTTGCTTTTGGGATTGGAATGAATTTATTTCTCAGTGGAATTGGTTCTATTGCATTTGGATTTGGTATATGGTAACGTGCCCTGTGGAATAAATCAACTGTAAAAGTTGGTCCATCATAGTCAGTCTGGTAATGAAATTGGTTACGAGCAGATGGTAGGAATTTAACAACTTTGATGGAATTCCAACGCACTTTACTATTGTCTGTATTTGTATCCAAAGTATTTAATGTGGCTGGCCAGTTTCTTAAAATCCAAAAAATCATTCAATGTCATTTCTGTTACCTCATATGGACGTTGGCGGCGGGCGGATCTCATGACAGCTGCCCACTGTCCTGTTGTATACACAGAAATGCGTCTACTTGCATTCTCAATTGTTGCATGAATTGAGTCTCCCTCATTTTGGGTATGACCCTTTTCCATATACTTGTGCACAATAGAATTTAAATTGTATTTTTTCATAGAATACCATAACATACTTATGTAATATCTGTTCTTATTCTGTGCCACACAGTTGTCACTATAAAACATGAAGTTTTTTGTGACATGCTCATATTTATTGGAAATAAACTGACACAGACATGAGGCTATTTCACATGCACCTCTTTTTGCTATAGATTCATTCCATACAAAGCAGTACCCATCAGCAGCCATTTGTATAAACAGTTTAACCCACGGTTAAAACTTACCATGGGTTAAATTCCCGGTTAAAACGCGGTAAGCGTTTGTATAAAACTCGCAGGTAACTTTAACCGCGAATTAACCCAGGTAAGAGTAACCAACCTCTAGGACCAAGGTAAGTTGTTTAACCAGAAAAGTTACCGCTTTATATATGGCCGCCATCTTGTAAATTCAGCTCCGCTTCAAACACAATTTGACGAAATGACCGCCAACTGAGCAACTATGATGAACCAAAATTACGGAGACGGTCTTAATTTTAATCGCAAAACTAATGAGGTACGTAAAACCATTGTATATTATTTTTTCTATGATTTAAGAAATGAATTGATCCGATATTTAATCCGGTACATTTAACTAGATATATACGGGGTTTATCCCCTGTCTTTCGAGGACTTCCTGCTCAAAACAAAACAAACATCATTTCGTGTCTTTTCCTCGTTGAAATTTACAAATCCAAAGCCCCCTTTCATTATGGTTGACATAGCAGAAACAACACATCGACAACCACGACAGTTTCGACGAAATGACCGTCAACTGACTGATTATGACGATACCGAGTTAAGGAGAAGATACAGATTTTCCTCAGACAATATAGACAAACTGACTAGACTATTGCAACACTGACTCGTACGACCAACTCGACGGAACCAACCACTTACGCCACAGCAACAGGTCATGATTGCCCTGCGTTTTTATGCGTCTGGGAACTTTTTACAGGTTATAGGCGACACTTTTGGAGTTGACGTGGCAACAGTATCGCGTGTAGTGACCAATGTGACGGACGGACTTGTTGACTTAAAAAACAGGGCTATAAAATTTCCAACAACGGATTCTGAGTTAAGTGCTGCCAAGCAAAGTTTTTATGTGATTCGTGGTTTTCCGTCTGTAGTAGGGTGCATTGATGGGACACATGTTAAGATACTAGCACCAGGTGAAGAACAACAGGCCTACATGAACAGAAAACGACAACACTCGATCAACGTCCAGGCAACTTGCGACCACAAAGGTTTTAGTTTTTCTCTATAAGCAACTTCATTATGTAAATCTTAGAAATCAAATCCTATTAACAATGACATGTGAATTTGTATTTCCATTACAGCTGCAATTTCATGGCCTCATGAATTTAAACAACATTGTTTAAGGTTAGTCATCTCCATTAAACACAAGTTAATCTTTTTGACAGAAAACAGTCAATTACCAAACTGTTATACTGTCCTTTTGTAGTAAAACCATTATTCCCAAACATTGCTCAGGAATATAATTTACAAGACATTTAACAACATTCTTTTCCAATGGATAATAATTGAAGTCCTACGGCATGGATACCATCAGGACATATCATGAAAGTTTTGAACAGTGCAATATCCTCAGACCACTGTTTAGATTGTATATTAAAATTTTTAAAAACTATCTGTATTTCAAATTATTTGGACTCTTATCCATTGCTGAAACTTAAAAGTTTTGTAAAATCTATTTGTACGAGTTTTGCATTGCATCAACATTTTTTCCGTTATGTTGCAATGTCAGACTGTTAATGGTGGGGGAAGACCCCATACTCATCAACCCGTATATCATTAATATATGTAAGGGGCTGGTAAAGCTTGGGAGAACTATCGTCATTTTGTAATTCAGTATGACGATTACCCGTCACAAAAATCCATTTCTCTCATGGGAATTGGAACCAATCATGTACACATGCCAGTTGTCATCATTCCATGTTGTCATCTTTTAAACTATTATGAAAATGACACTGAACCTCACCATTGTGCATGATTTCATTGGAAATGAAGATCATTTTCACATACTATGCTCTCACAATATTGTTTATTAGACTCCATACCACTAAAAAAGTGGAATACTTTTCATACAACACATCATATTGACATATCTAAATATATATATCTAATGGGTAAAGTATATGAATGTCATAAATGTTAACGTTTATTTATTTGTTTTAGGAAGGATAACAAGTATCAACGCATGTTGGCCAGGGTCATGTCATGACGCCCACATTCTCAGAAGCTCTAATTTGTGTCGTCATATGGAGGAAAACAATCTGGGTAAAAATTAGATTATTTAGAAATACAATCTTCTAGTTTTTAATGACTGTTTTCCCTATAGGATATTCCTTATTTGTCAACTGCCTATAAAGTATTTGACAACTGCCTAGGCCCTATTATATTAGAAAATCAATTACCAATGGGATATTCAGTAACAAACCATCATGTAGGAAGGAGAAATTACAAATATGTTTTGCATGTCTTCAACTCAAGTTTATTGAAAGGTGTATATATGAAGGAGGGGGTAAAAGTCTATATCTGAACAATCAGAAAATCATCCCAATGGCTGTTTAAGCACATTTGGCTTTTCATCCCCTTTATCCTCTAAAAAAAGTAATCATGTAACTAATGAAAGACAGTTTATTTGCAGACTTTGAAAAGGGTGTACTTCTAGGAGATAGTGGCTACCCCTGCAGACCTTTTTTACTTACTCCATATCCAAATCCAGGTGAGATAGATTATATGAAATATTTGAAAGTTGGTTACTAGCTAGTAAAACACGCTACATAAACAACATAAATCAAAATGGTGTACATGTATTCATATTTTATTTGTACATGTAACTGAATGTTTGAATCAAAAGTATTTCTTAACAAATTATCTCAAATGAGATAAAATAAAATAAAATCTTAACAATGATAATACTTTAAATAACAATACATTTCTTGACAACACTTTATTTACAAATAAAATAGCTTTTATATGACACAACTGGTAGGTAATATATATATATATATTATTTCTTTTAGATGATTGAACATCAATGTATATGGAAGTAGTCTTAAATCAAACATTAACCTTTGTTCCTTTTATGATTTGCAGCAAATGCAAACGAGGAAAGATACAACAGTGCTCACACAGCAACAAGAAATCTGATTGAAAGAGTCTTTGGAATATGGAAGCGAAAATTTCATGTTTTACACTCAGAGGTATTTAGTTATAAAAAGTGACATCAAATAACTTCTTTATCTTATATTAATCACTTTTTGTACTGTAGTTAAGGGTTCATGAAAGGAGATTAATGCTATATCAAACTATATTATTCTGTATACTTATGATCAGAATCAACTCGTTACCACCAAAGAAAGCTATCAGTACAACTTGAACATGAAAACCAACCAGAAGAGCCAGTTTGATAATTCAGATTGTCTGATTTTTCACCTCTGACCTGGTCATGTGATACACAAATTTTTGAACGACCTATCATGTTAAACATGATATAGTCGGAGAGAACCATATTATAAGCAAAAAATAACTTATGTTGAAGGAGTTCAATAAATAGGGTATCAATGCATTCATAAATTAATTTTCATGAATTTTTGGACATAAAAGAACTGTACGTATTTTCAGAATTTATTTGTGCTAATATCTTTTCATGTGCCTTTAACCCATTACCAAACCATAATGACATTTAACCCATTTGTTGCAGATGACTCTGGAAAAACAATGTCGGAAATAAGGAAATTGCTTGTGACGAGCAATCTTTCCTTTTCCCTTAATGTTTTCTGCCCTATCAGAAGATTATTTTCTAATTTAATCACACTTTGAAATGTCGTCTGCAAACTCTTTCAAATTGGGACAGTGGGAAATTTGGCGTTTGGTAAAGGGTTAAGAAGGACAAGAGATAGTTGTTATTAAATTTGAATATTATAGTAAAGTGATAAATCTGTCATATTAACTGTTATTACTCAATAGAAGATCAAATTGAAAGTTGAATTTTATTTAATTTCAATGGTCAATGGAAGCTTAAACCATTAGAAAATATTACACATATATTCTATTTTCGAAATCATACAAATTATGTATATATTTTAGATTCGAATGAAGCCTCTCAAGGCCAGCAAGATAATTGTTGCTTGTGCTGTGTTATACAACCTCTCAATTTTATGGGGAGAGCCACAAGAACATGAACAAGATGAAGATGATCAGCCACAACCTGATAACTACAATGGACCAATGGATGGTAGGAGTGTTCGACAACACATCACAGACACATACTTTAGCAGATGGTAATATACCTATCACGATTTATTCTATATAAACCTGAGTTGTTATTTTATCAACAAAACAAATTCTGTTTCAAAAAGTATAAAAAGTCAATTTGTGAATCATTCCTTATAATCTTTATGAATTGATCAATAAATGATACCTAATGCAAGATTAGCAAAATTTATTAAAAAAATTAAGATATTATTGGGCTTAAATGAAAAATAGAATGTTGAAGAGCAGCTTATGATTGTAAAAACAGTATAAAAGCAGCTTGGAAGAATGAAAATCATTTTATTCAAGAAAAACACGTGTTCTTTGAATTCATAGTTTGAAAATCCTTAACTTTACTTTCTTTGAAATGTTTCTTTTTTCAGATACAGTAATGTGTACAGTGTCAAGGAAGAGTACAGGTAAATGTGTTTGTCAAATTTGGTTGTATAATGTTTCATTTAATAAATTTTACAAAAGTTACTTCTCTTAAGTATGTTTTCTATAGTCCCAAGGAAACACAATTTAGTTTGCCAATAACTTTCCCAACTTTGTCTATCACAAAAGGTTATCAAAATAACTTGAAAACATTGACAACTTTTGAATGAAGAGTTAAGGTGGTATCCGTGTTGCGTTTCTCTGATAGTCCTTAATGTGTAACTGGTTATTACACATTCAGTAATTAGAAGAGTGCTGCTCATTTTGAGACACATGGAAACTATATTGACAGATTCATAATGTTGAAAATCAACTATTCAATATGCAGTAATAGTTAAGCATCAAAGAGGCATAAGTCTTACCATTGATAGAATATGTGCAAACACAAAAAGTAAACCTTCCATAAAGCATTTGGCAGGGCAAGATTTTGTAAAAACTTGATAACACAAGAACAGCAGTATTTTATATGAAAACATGGTTCCACTCGATCACATACTGTTTTGATATAATATTCCCAAAAGTAGCTTATAATTTTGAGGTATTTTTGTCTTGCATTACATGTAAGTCAGTAGTTCTAAGAACAAGCACAATATTTGTGTACAGTTGGACATATAATAATAAAAATAAATACCTTAATAGGGACTATATCACAGATAAAGCTCTTACGAACACTAGATTGGTGATTCAAATGATACATGTCACTTTAACAAAAGTGCTTTGATGACAAACTATTACCCTTTTCAATGATGACGAACCTCTCCTTACCTATGGTAAATTAAAATTTAGAGCATTGTTTACAGAATAGATTATTTAAATATATGGAACATAAATGTGCTTCATCTCCACTGCACTATAATAAAAGGATGTGATAAGTGTATCAATTTAGTTGTGTGTAAGTGGACAGATCTTTAATGTCATTTTATTGTAAAAAGAACATATAAGTTTTAAAATATCAAATCCTCAACCTATGAGTCTGGTGACATTCCTTGTATTATCAAATCGGTCAATTTGCTTAACTTTTCAAAGCGCTCAGTCTGGACCTTTTGGTTTTTGATGGCTTGAATGTAGTATTCGGTCTGAAGCTCCTTTATAGTCTTTGTTTTGCTGAAAATAAATCATCTATTATTTTTAACACTATACATTATTTGTTATCATTTATTCAATTCTTTCTTAATGCTGACAGGACCTTTTAACAGGACAACTTGGACCTATAAAAGGCATCTGTTAAAAAGTCAAAATAAAATAAACATTCTTTAAGCCAGAAAAGTGCACATTTTCGGAAAAATTATGTGAGATGTAGACTATTATGCAATTAAATTTATATTTTTTTTACATTGATTGTGACGGAAGCTTGGGGCTTAATATGATCACTCTTGATGACTGCTACATGGATGCTTAACCAGTTATAACACCTATTTATGGGCTAGTCTTGGCAATTTTCACCTCGCCTAACAGGGATAAAGTTGAGGACTCTCGGTACAAGAGGCCGACGCTCTACCTCTGCACCACTGTCACCCACATTATGATGCTCTTAAAAACTAAGATGATAAGGTTTGTCTACAAACAGTGATTAATCAAGGTAAGATAAGAATTGTCGGGATGAATTTCATAAAATGGTGAGGGCAAATGAAATTTGATAAAATATCCTTTTCAAACATTTGTAATGTTGTTGGAAAAATGATAGATTTTTTTTCTTTTGTGCATCACATGAATTTTCAACCAGGTTTAGCTGGTTTAATAAATAAACATGTTTAAAATGTTTCCAATACATGCAATATAAATGATATATATCTTCTCTGTACATTATAGACAGGGTTGGGAAGCTGTCACTAATCCAGTCTTATGTTCATTTTGAATTTTTTTTTGTCATTAAATAAGTAAAACTCAATTTATAGTAAACATTTTAAACCCATTTCTGTGAGATGGTCCTTTCAACATATTATGGGACTAAAAAATGAATTAGATAACCTTAGATCAGGATAAGTAAAATAGCAATTTTGCCATGTGACTTTAACTTAAAAGTGCACAAGGGAATTTGAATGAGGAGCTTAGATGATGCTCCCAATTTTATAACTTTATGCAAAATTAATATATGGTGGGAACATTTAGTCATTTAAAATTGTCTTTTAGGCATTGTAGTTCTATGCAAAACCTTTGCTATTTGATTTAGCAAAGTCAGAGTTCATTTAATTGTTATTTCTTATTAGTACCTCTGAGTTGTCCTTTTTCCCTCTTTCTCAATCACAATTGATTTTCCAGGATGTCTGGTTTCTGAAAATTTCAATTTTTAGTTGATAAGGGATAGAGACATTATCCTGTTATATTTGATAAAATGTTAATAGTAGAATGGCATATTGTAAAACCATTGATTAATTATAACATGCTTCTAGTAATCATTACATTTTCTTTATTATGAGGAGATGTATTAAAAGAATAATTTTAAAGAACAATGAAATTTGAATTTATACCTTTAATTGTCTTAAAAAAAAATTAAGAAATTATAAACAAAGAGGCAACAAGCATTTGAAAATTTGCACTTTATTTCTACATTTTCTTTATTGATGAGAGGGTATGACTGATGATAAACTGAAGTTGATCTTATATGATGAGAGATAATATAGTGTATAATGTTACCTGAGGTTGATGTAGATGCTTGTGGTGAACTTGGTGATGTTGGCCGAGTTTGGTCAGATTCATCAACTGAAAAGTAAACAATAATATTTCCTCATACAAATCATGTTTAAAATGAAACCATTTTTTCACCAAATTATTTGATATAATGCCTCAGCTAACTTTTAATAATGAACATTCTTCATAAGCATTAAACCTTTGCTACTCATGTTCTAGAAAAACAAAGAAACCATTAAGACAAAATAAGAAATTGACAATCATAGGCAATATCCCCTTTCTTTGGATGTGTCCTAGGGTAAAACATCCCATGAACTGTATTCCAGTTCTATTGTGAAGCGTAGATATTAATTAATGGAAGAATATCCCAAGCCGAACCCACCATGCTGGCTAATAAAGCTGGCAAGATGTTGAACCATCATCTCATGACACATATTACAAACAAAGAGTTTTACAAAGACCTTATCATCAGGGTTTGGTTATTGGATTCTTACCTGTCCATAAATCATAGGCTGAGGTACTATCATCTTTGATTTCACCTGTATCCATTTCATTTGATTCTGAAATAAATGACAATTACAATAGATCTCTATGCTTTCTTGATAAAGTTATGGCATAGAAATGATGGTATAGTTGATACAAGTATAATGACTCAATCTTTTAAATTGACAAATCATCAAAGTGATTAAATGTTTTCATAATTAAAGTTCATTTCGACTGTTTTATGGATGTATTTAAAAAGAAATGAAACAAAATAAGGAATCTTTCAAAGTAGACTGCAAGACACGTATTTTATCAAATTGTCATATGTCTATCCCCTGTATCAGACTGTCTCTTGCATGTGTCAAGCGAGTGTCTGTTCTTTGATTATCTTTACTCAAATAATATAAGTGTTTCTTACAGTTCCATTGCAGTAAAGTAAAGTTAGAAAAGAATGTGACAAACTTGAGAATTTGTTTGCTAAGAGCATAAAACACTACAACTCACCAAACTCTGGAGCTGTATCGAGTTCCGCTGCCCCCGGAATCCCACTGAAGGACGCCAAGTCCCTCATGAACGTTACAATATCACTCGATGTCTGTGACATTGGTGGTATTGCCGGGCCACCGCCAGTCTTCCCCAGACTTATCTGCTCTGCAGAGAAGTCTGCTTTTGCTTTTTTCATCTGAAACATATAAATCTGACTTTTTAGAAAAAAAAAACATAAAATGTAATAACCAGAAGTAATTGAAATATGAGATGACTTTGTTGCCATGTCCCTCATACCTAAGAGGAGATAATTGCCCTCTTCATCTCTACTAGCAAAAGATCCCCACTTCTGTCCGTATTTACTAGCTTCATCAGTGTGTAATGTAGTGTTTTTATGGTCAGATGTTTCACTAATATGTTTTTTTGCAAGATACCCTCTTTCTAGAGACCAGTTTTTAATAGTACTTTTGCTGGGCAATTTATTAGGTTTCTTATTCACTAATTTTAACACACATTCAATAACACTACTAACATGTTCAGTTGACACATGGTTATTCATTAACGTGTATACACATGCATGCAGGTCAGTTATAAACTCTTTTTTGTCTTCATTGTACAACATTATGGTATCATTTTCAAGTTCTCGTAAATTTTCTAACTCATTTGTTAAATGGTCTATAGTTTCATTAAAGTTTCTAAGTTCATTTTTATACTCAGTATTCTGTTCAGTCAGTCTTCCTACTTGTTCATTTAAATCTTGATTTTCTCTCATGATAATATCTATGTTCTCTTTCTGTCCAAAGTCTTCCTCTAACTTCCTATATTTCTCCCTCCAATAATTTTCACGGGTAGCTGTCCTCTTCAAGTCACGGTTTTTATTTTTAATCTTATGAGTAGCACTTTCTAAACTTTTGTCTAACTCAATCATTTCATTTCTTACATTCTTATTGTCTTCCATGTCTATAAGGGTATCATGTAATTCTAATGATAACCGCTCTGCCACATTTTTGTAAGCCATAGCAATCACTTGCGGATTATCATGTTGCATATTAAATGGCTGCTGAGAATTTGATTGCATTGAACCACTTTCTTCAGATGATGATTTTGGAACGGGAAAAGTGTATGTAGTCTTATGAAAATCATCCAAATTATTAGCACCTTTTACTCGGTGTTTATCTTTAATTAGCCTACGATGTTTTTTTATAAGACGATCCACTTGTACAAAGATAACATTTCTTTCAATCTTTGTTTGACACAAACTCATAAGTTGGTCTACCGCCTTGTTTATTCCAATTTCTTCAACTTTTTGAATAACACTCAAATTATTTGTGATTTCCATGTGAGCCATAATGATAAATGATGCTTAATATATCTGAAATTGCAAGAAAAAATATATTTGTATATGCATACTTACATAAATACTGGCTGGCCCTCGCTTCGCTTTCCCCTGACAAATTTAAATTGAAACTAAGGTGTACAATTATGATCTGGAACAAAAAATAAAGAAAACAAAACTAAAACTAACAAAAAATAAAATAAATTAGAATAAAAAATAAATAAATAAAATAAAATAAAGAAAGAGAAAAAAGTTAGTCAAATATCTCCGCCTGTGTATCAATATCCTCAGATACACAGCCGTCGGACATGATGTCAATATCATACTCGAGTTCAGCGTCTGGAGGCAGTGTCTCGTCCGATTCGCACTCTGATGCTATGGTCCTGGTCGAACCAGACACTGACCCAAACACTGACTCGTTTGATCTGGTATCATCACTGGCTGATCCACCATATTCAGAGAGCATATACATATTGTACCAATGTGGATCTTGAGCCTGGGGCACTGATTCAAGGGCCCACCCAGACTCTGAATCAGGTTCAGGCATCAAGGAGGTTTCCTTTCACTACTGTTTTGATTGCCAGGATCTGCCGATAAATTCTTTACCGCATAGCGTCATACAATTTGAATTAACAGTTTGCTCCCCGCCGTAGGAGGATCTGGGCTTGTTGAAGTTGTCTAGATGCATTGCAGAAGCATGGCCCTTACCACAGTGTGCACACTTAACGTCAACCTTGCAGTCCTTAGCCAGGTGATCTGTAGAATTGCAACACCTAAAGCACACTTTGTTTTCGCGGAGAATCTTCTTTCGCTCATCCAATGTTTTAAATCTAAAACCTTTACAATTGTTCAACGAATGTTCTGCTCTATGCAGTGGGCACCTTTTTAAAGTGTCAGAGACTTGGGGTTTTGCACTTTCTGTTGAAATGTCCTGTTTTCTACTAAAAACATTGTGTTTAGGTTTTTCTTGATAATTTGATTCGAACTAAAGAGCAGGGTCATTTTTTGTTTCCGCTATGTCCCTAATGAATGTTACAAAGAAGGAGAAAGGGGGATAAGCAACATCATTTGTTTTCTTATATTTAGATGCTGTAAAAGCCCATTTATCTTGTATCCAGTTTGGCAGTTTATTCACGATAGGTGTCACACCAGACGATGAATCATAATAGGATAAAAGAGCACTATATCGAGAGTTTTTCTTCACTGACTCTATTTCACTTAAGACGTCTAACAAGTCATATAATTTTGTAAAATCCTTTTGTATTTTAATAGCCCCCAGTTTCTTCTTCAACGCGTTTTCTACCATTTCTGGTCTTCCATATCTCTCTTCAAGTCTGTTCCATATGTTTTGAAGGCCAGTACTAGGATCCTGAACATTCGCAGATTTTATGCTTGCTGCAAACTTGCTTGACTCTGGTCCTAAATATCTAACTAACAAGTCTATTTCCTCAGGGGGTGTCAGATTCAGTTGTCTTGCTACGCTGTCAAACGTAGCCTTCCAGGAAACATAAAACTCTGGTCTGTCATTAAATGATGTGAAGCGACTTAATTGGAGGTCCTTCCTTAAGAGAAACTGTGAAAGTTCCATTATAACAGAACCTAAAGGATTTACTGCTTGAGGATTTGTCCTTTGAGCAGTTTCATTCTGCTCAAACAAAGGAGTCTTAATACTTCTGCTCTCTTCTTGTGGCCTAGTCTTATGATGTGATGACTCATTGTCATATTCTGGTTCCTCACTTTTAATTGGAAATTGTTTTCGATAGGTAGAATAGTTCCGTTCACTTCCACTATGAAGACCTTTCACAAACTCATTTGTTTATTTTTTTGTCTGATGCAGCAGAAATTTTAATAATAGCATGGCATGGTGCACATTGAATTGTTAAGCATTGCAATACAGTGTGCAGTAAATCAAAAATATCGAAAGCATGTGCTTTTATTTGCAAGACTTGGTATCGTGATTTCGTTTATCCACTGTATGAAGTGAAAACAGTAACTGTCAAGCTTACCTTTGGTGGCTGGAATGTATCAATCTGATGTTAATTCATGTCCTCGGTCACGATTTCCAAGTCTTTTGCGCGGTAATGTTCTGCTAAATTATCGGAGTATATAGCGTGGTCGTTGTCATATTTGATATTGAACCACCGCGGGAAGCCCGGCACCTGAAAAAGTTATGTTTCAATTTTAGACATATGCATTTGAACAAACAAATATAATTATGTTTAGTCAAAATTATCCTTTAAATATTAAATTATTATAAAGAGTTAAAGGTACCTGTGATATTACATTTCCTAGTGACCAAAACTCATTTCCCCTATCATCTAAAAACTTTTGCTTCACCCGCTTTCCAACCAACAGTGAACCATTTGCATCCCCCCTGGCCCAGGTTTTTGAATGTCAAAGGCCCCTCTTACTAACTTATAAACGTTTGCCCTTAATTCCTCCACACTTAAATTTACCCTTTTCCCATCAATAACTTTGCTGAAAGCAAACACGTCGGGATCTGCTTTCTGCTTAAAAACATTCTTTCTAAAACGTAACTGGGCCTTCAGGGCTTCTTCCTTTTCTTTTATACTTTTTATCAAATTTAATTCTGAATCAATTTGCTCTACACTCTGATAAAGTCCAAAGAACTGCATATCTGCAGTTTCCATTTCGAGTTTTTCAATTCGTTTCTGTTCCTGCCTTGCCTTAATTTCAAACTGAATTCTTTGATTTTCTAATCTTTTATTTCTAATGGCAGTCTCCCTGTTCTTGAATTTTTCACGTTCATTTTTTACTTCCTTTCTACTTTCTACGATAAGTCTGTCTATTTCAGCTGGGGATTTACTTTGAAGCCATTTATCAGTCTTATTCAATGAAAATGTAATCTGAGATTCGAGTGCTAACGATGATATATTTGGCTTTTGAGCTAACAAATAATCTACATAAGCAAAAACTCTTTCTGGATATTTGTTATGCTTGTCAGCGCTTTTTGTTACACCAACATCCACATTTTCATGTAAACCCCCCGGCAAGTGGTCACCAAATTCATGCTGGACAAGTTTAGAAAGTGCGGGTAACATAACACTTAATATTGTACAAACATGATCGTCAATGTTTTCATTCGGCTCTATCAATTTCTCAAACACTTTGTCTTTTTTCACACTGACATCTGCATAAAGTTGAGCCTGACCAGACAAAATTGTTTCTATGTTTTCAACTGTGTTGTCAAGAAAAAGTTTCAACTCTAGATATTGCTTAGCCATATCATTAATGGAAATGTCCTTACTCTCGATGACATGCCAAAGGGGGGTTGTTATCAATTTTGACACAAGGCCTAATGCCTTTAATCCAGCAATAAAAAAGTCTTGTTGAAGGTCTGCTAGAACAGACTGCAGGAGACCATTCAAATTGGGAGTGTTACGGAGAAACTCAATCATTTTGTTTTTAAAAAAGAAAACATGGCCAGCATTTACAAAAAGGATATTAAAGCGATTGCCTCTCAACGGTTGCAGTGGCAAGGATAGATATCCATTGTCAGTTAAGAATGACTTTATAAATGTCACAAAGTTACCATGGCAGCCATTTTTTTGGTCTCCACGACGTGCAAATGCTTTACAAGCAGTGAAAAGTACTCTTACAGTGCCTGACTGACCGTTGCGTAGAAATGATTTGTTTTCTATTGGAATATCTCCCTGAAAATGAGCATTTTCAACTTCATATATTGTCTTCTGTGCAGTTTCTGCCATATGCACAAGGGAATGTAGACCACAGAAAAAGTTATTCATGTGACTTATGGCCATTTTAGACTCTTCATTGAGTGTTTCAAATTTATCTATTACTTCAGGCAATATTTCGTTGCGGAAGTCTTTTAATATTTCATTAAACTTCTTTTCCGTTGAAGCTCTATCACTCATTGTGTTTTTAATATTTACTAGTATTTCTTTTCCAGCATTATCATTAGCAGATGCAGTATTAATGTCACTGATGATTTCTTTAAATGTGTCAAGCGTATCTAGCGATGACTTTGTTGCCATGTCCCTCATACCTAAGAGGAGATAATTGCCCTCTTCATCTCTACTAGCAAAAGATCCCCACTTCTGTCCGTATTTACTAGCTTCATCAGTGTGTAATGTAGTGTTTTTATGGTCAGATGTTTCACTAATATGTTTTTTTGCAAGATACCCTCTTTCTAGAGACCAGTTTTTAATAGTACTTTTGCTGGGCAATTTATTAGGTTTCTTATTCACTAATTTTAACACACATTCAATAACACTACTAACATGTTCAGTTGACACATGGTTATTCATTAACGTGTATACACATGCATGCAGGTCAGTTATAAACTCTTTTTTGTCTTCATTGTACAACATTATAGTATCATTTTCAAGTTCTCGTAAATTTTCTAACTCATTTGTTAAATGGTCTATAGTTTCATTAAAGTTTCTAAGTTCATTTTTATACTCAGTATTCTGTTCAGTCAGTCTTCCTACTTGTTCATTTAAATCTTGATTTTCTCTCATGATAATATCTATGTTCTCTTTCTGTCCAAAGTCTTCCTCTAACTTCCTATATTTCTCCCTCCAATAATTTTCACGGGTAGCTGTCCTCTTCAAGTCACGGTTTTTATTTTTAATCTTATGAGTAGCACTTTCTAAACTTTTGTCTAACTCAATCATTTCATTTCTTACATTCTTATTGTCTTCCATGTCTATAAGGGTATCATGTAATTCTAATGATAACCGCTCTGCCACATTTTTGTAAGCCATAGCAATCACTTGCGGATTATCATGTTGCATATTAAATGGCTGCTGAGAATTTGATTGCATTGAACCACTTTCTTCAGATGATGATTTTGGAACGGGAAAAGTGTATGTAGTCTTATGAAAATCATCCAAATTATTAGCACCTTTTACTCGGTGTTTATCTTTAATTAGCCTACGATGTTTTTTTATAAGACGATCCACTTGTACAAAGATAACTTTTCTTTCAATCTTTGTTTGACACAAACTCATAAGTTGGTCTACCGCCTTGTTTATTCCAATTTCTTCAACTTTTTGAATAACACTCAAATTATTTGTGATTTCCATGTGAGCCATAATGATAAATGATGCTTAATATATCTGAAATTGCAAGAAAAAATATATTTGTATATGCATACTTACATAAATACTGGCTGGCCCTCGCTTCGCTTTCCCCTGACAAATTTAAATTGAAACTAAGGTGTACAATTGTGATCTGGAACAAAAAATAAAGAAAACAAAACTAAAACTAACAAAAAATAAAATAAATTAGAATAAAAAATAAATAAATAAAATAAAATAAAGAAAGAGAAAAAAGTTAGTCAAATATCTCCGCCTGTGTATCAATATCCTCAGATACACAGCCGTCGGACATGATGTCAATATCATACTCGAGTTCAGCGTCTGGAGGCAGTGTCTCGTCCGATTCGCACTCTGATGCTATGGTCCTGGTCGAACCAGACACTGACCCAAACACTGACTCGTTTGATCTGGTATCATCACTGGCTGATCCACCATATTCAGAGAGCATATACATATTGTACCAATGTGGATCTTGAGCCTGGGGCACTGATTCAAGGGCCCACCCAGACTCTGAATCAGGTTCAGGCATCAAGGAGGTTTCCTTTCACTACTGTTTTGATTGCCAGGATCTGCCGATAAATTCTTTACCGCATAGCGTCATACAATTTGAATTAACAGTTTGCTCCCCGCCGTAGGAGGATCTGGGCTTGTTGAAGTTGTCTAGATGCATTGCAGAAGCATGGCCCTTACCACAGTGTGCACACTTAACGTCAACCTTGCAGTCCTTAGCCAGGTGATCTGTAGAATTGCAACACCTAAAGCACACTTTGTTTTCGCGGAGAATCTTCTTTCGCTCATCCAATGTTTTAAATCTAAAACCTTTACAATTGTTCAACGAATGTTCTGCTCTATGCAGTGGGCACCTTTTTAAAGTGTCAGAGACTTGGGGTTTTGCACTTTCTGTTGAAATGTCCTGTTTTCTACTAAAAACATTGTGTTTAGGTTTTTCTTGATAATTTGATTCGAACGAAAGAGCAGGGTCATTTTTTGTTTCCGCTATGTCCCTAATGAATGTTACAAAGAAGGAGAAAGGGGGATAAGCAACATCATTTGTTTTCTTATATTTAGATGCTGTAAAAGCCCATTTATCTTGTATCCAGTTTGGCAGTTTATTCACGATAGGTGTCACACCAGACGATGAATCATAATAGGATAAAAGAGCACTATATCGAGAGTTTTTCTTCACTGACTCTATTTCACTTAAGACGTCTAACAAGTCATATAATTTTGTAAAATCCTTTTGTATTTTAATAGCCCCCAGTTTCTTCTTCAACGCGTTTTCTACCATTTCTGGTCTTCCATATCTCTCTTCAAGTCTGTTCCATATGTTTTAAAGGCCAGTACTAGGATCCTGAACATTCGCAGATTTTATGCTTGCTGCAAACTTGCTTGACTCTGGTCCTAAATATCTAACTAACAAGTCTATTTCCTCAGGGGGTGTCAGATTCAGTTGTCTTGCTACGCTGTCAAACGTAGCCTTCCAGGAAACATAAAACTCTGGTCTGTCATTAAATGATGTGAAGCAACTTAATTGGAGGTCCTTCCTTAAGAGAAACTGTGAAAGTTCCATTATAACAGAACCTAAAGGATTTACTGCTTGAGGATTTGTCCCTTGAGCAGTTTCATTCTTCTCAAACAAAGGAGTCTTAATACTTCTGCTCTCTTCTTGTGGCCTAGTCTTATGATGTGATGACTCATTGTCATATTCTGGTTCCTCACTTTTAATTGGAAATTGTTTTCGATAGGTAGAATAGTTCCGTTCACTTCCACTATGAAGACCTTTCACAAACTCATTTGTATATTCAGAGCGGTCAACTCTGATGCGATCTCTCGTTTGATATTTTGTCCAATCTGTTATATGGATATCGCTTAATTCATCATTCTCAATTTCTTCCAATGCCTTTATCTCGGCTTGAGCAGCAGCATTTTCACATTCTAGCTTTATTATGTCTAAATCCACTCCTAATTCCTTATTTCTTCTTTCGTTCTCAGCAGATGACCTGTCCAAGTGTTCTTTAATTAATGCCTGTTCTCTGATGACTTTCGCTTCTCTGTGTTTGTAGATTAACCTGGCCTGGCTGATCTCTGCCTTAACCCTAGCTTCTATTGCTCTTGAAGTTATCGAGCTTGAACGGCTATGTCGACTGTGACTGCTAGCGTTTGATCTAGTATCGAGATAACTGTCATGCTTGTCAACTGGCGGATCGCCTCTATCTGACATTTCCCTCGGTAAGTGTGGTGGGGTATTTTGTTCGGGTACACTAGTGTCGCCATCTCGCTGATCATCCTGCAGTGATACAACTTCTAAATCTGGCGGATCGCCTCGGAAAGACATTGTTTGGTAGCTGAGTCGTCGAATCTTTTTACTGTTCTGTCCGGTAACAGAAAAGCTTAACCATGTTCTTTGAAATAATCTTTATTCCTCGAACTTGTACATTTGTGTACATGTGGTAAAAAGCTGTAAATAAACAAAAACTTGGTATGAGTGTTACGTTTTTTGAGATTGACAAACTCGACAGATTGAAGCTAAGCACCACAAGCCTAACAGTATAGCGTACTATCCCCCTGTGATACAGAGAACAATCAACCTACGCAGACAACGCATTCCAGTGGATCACTATGGAACACATTGTAGAAAACACTTGCACACTCTTCATCATGAACTAAAAGGCTAAAGGCACAAAGCCCAAAATACTATAAAAACTAAAATATCGATGCTAATAGTAAGAGGTCTAAATTTATAAGGGAAAATAACTACTTCTTATAAAGCATCATCTTTACTGTTGTCACTAAAACCTCTGATGCAGAAACTCTCTGAAAACGTCTCATCCAGACGATCCAAACGAGTACCGACAACACAGGGTTCAAACCAGAACAAAGCAAATAGCAGTGCCATTATACCTATTAACTAGAACTTTCTAATTACTATGAAATGTAGCAGATGCAAGAAGAGATTGCTCCTGAACAGTATACAGAGACAAAACCCTATGTTGTAGGTACCTGCCAAGGAACCCACAATAAAGGGCTAAGATACAAACAAGAGTAAACAGAGCAAATCTAAGGAACTCATCCAAATTACCATACATGAACAAACCATATTAACTAAATACAGAGCTATGTACAGACAAATTGGTTCTGAGCTTGATATCGAGGCAAAACTCTATGTTGTAGGCAGCCGTCTTGGTTACCAACAATGTAGAGTTAAGGATCGGAATCAGGAATTCACTGTGGAAATAGTGTGCGTATTTTGTTCTGCTAAATAGCGATAATTAACATCTTAAACCAAAACACTGATTTGAGGTCCTCTGGTACTTTGATTCTCAAGTGTAATGTTTTCCCAATAAAACACCCTAAAACACATGAATATCGACTTTCCCTGAATGTTTTACTTAAGCGTGAGTTTAATGAATCATATAGAACACTTCTGCTTACATTATGAGCCGACCCGAGTGCCAACAACATGAATTTCTCGAGTTGCTTTTCGTAACGTTCTGTCATCCTCGAGACTTTTACCGAAAAGAAAGAGCGCGGGAGTGCACCGTTATAATTACAATCTCATATTAAATACAAACAAGTGTTTTAACAGTCAAAGGGAAATAACTAGTAATTTGTTTTCCCATGAAGTAAACTTGATTTTCATCCCTTTGATTTGGTATCATCACAGGGGGTCACTACAGTTCTTGCCATTATGCCAAAATATTTCTCGAACTTGTGTGCAAGTTTAAGTCTGAAGTAAAGTTTGATATGCATGCTGTCATTTCTGGTATACAGTACATGATTGTCATACAACATATAAAATCCCATATAGATATAACATTTATATAATATGAAAATAGGCAAAGCCTAAACCGGGCGAAAGAGATTTTTTCCTTCAGTTAATGAACAGCGCTAATTCTGGATTTGTATAACATAATGTTCCCTTTGTATTGTATCAGTAGTACTAGGCCAGGAAGCAGTGTCCTGTCTGAAGGCACTCCAATTTGAAAGAAATAGCCATTGTCAAGATACAAATCAGATGTGTTTAATATATAACCTACGACACCAACTACTTTATTCTACCACTGTGGATATATATGAGTTGCTAACCATTACGAATAGTACACATTGTCATTAGACAAAAGTATAGTTGGTATTGAGCTTGAATAATTATGCGTTTGATACTTCGGCTTGTATGATATTCTTTCGAAAGTCATTGCACCACGACTTTTTAAATGTCTAACCAAAGCGCAATGATATTCATATGGTTAAATGGTCAGTGTCTAGGGTCACTCAGATGATCCAAGCTTTAACTGTGGCGAAGAATGAAATATCTACGTCTGGATCATTCAGACTATGTCTAGGGAGGAATATTGGAAGGTTCTGGTGGGGAAATAACAGGAGCAGAGATTAATGTCCATTGATACAACTGAAACATTCTGTTGAAAACGTTGTTAAACCATAATCAAACATAGCATCTAAGACTCATGTATGTGTGGTTGGTGGTTCTCGCTAGGTACTCTCATGTTTTAGCTATCCTAATGTGACGGTAATAGAGTTTATGTATAAATACTACTTCTACAGTCTCGCTGTAGAAGCCGGCTTTTATGGGTGATTCGGTAGAGTGGTTGGCTTTCTCTCGAAGTTAAGCAACGTACTAAGTGGTTAGTACCTGGATGGGTGACCCACGTCGGCTTTACTCCGAGAGGGACCCGATACACGTTACACTACCCATATCATTAATGCAATAAGAAACAGAAGACACTGTTTGTGCATTATCAAACCACCAAACTAAATACAATGTATACTGTAATTTGAATTCCAAAATCTCTCCATGCAAAATGAGGATTCAATGCAAGACTTCAGTTAGTACTTCCAATATGTGAAGCACTTACAGTTTTGTATTGCACTGAAACCTTGATATGTAGAATTTACTCTTCACCAAATTGTATGTTGTAAGTATATGCTTTCTCTGAATCATTCTTAAAAACCTTTCACAGCATATGATTTAATGATGAAATAGAGGGGAAAATTTGTGTTAGGAAGGAAATCCATCATTGTCAAAAGTCTTTGAAATTATCTAAAGCACCAAAAGTCTTTCTATAATTAGTTGAAACAAACAAAAGATAATTCTATTGTTAAACAATTGACAAAATTTATTGAGGTTTCCACATTCAAACATAACCTTAAATGCTGCAATGTTGAGTCAATAACCTGTTACTCCTTTTAACAAACTATTGATTAAAGTATTCTTTCCAAATGTTTTGTTTCATCATCTTCAGGGTGTAATATCCATACTTGTGGAATATTTCACAATTTACAAAAAGGAGTCCAAATTGAGAACAAAGCACAGAATTTTTGTAAATTCCTGTAACTATTACATCTTCTATTGAAAGTAAACAGGCAAAATTTCATCATTTATCCTTAAAGCTTCATTCAAGCTTTATTTGTGACTGTTATCAATGAAAGTAATAGCAGATTACAAGAAAATTGCATAATTTAACTATGACATTTGATTTAAACTATGATGAGAAAAAGGATAACTGCTCATTTAGTCATTTGACTCATTTCATGATTTTGTCAGTGTTTTCTAAAAGACTCCTGCAACATGCAAAGCGTTTCATAAGGTAGAAATAATTTAACATATCTTTAACAGAGAATAAGAAGCTAATGTGATGCAAGGAAATCTTTCAAAACAATGAATCTGTTAATAACAATATATTTTACCCAATAGTATTCAGAAATCATTATTGTTTATGCTTTATTTCTAGAAATGTCCAAATGATTTCAAAATGTAGAGCCATCATTGTTTGAAATAGAAATTATTTGCAACCAAAAGTGTTTGTAATTAGGAAAAGAGAGCATTTTTGCAGAGAATGAAATCATTGTGACAAAAGGGAGTACTTGCTGTAGAAATAATGTTATTATAAATGGTTATAATGGTGGCTAAATTACTCAAATTTGTTATGCCCCACTTGCATACAAATGTGTTTACATGAGTTAACAATTTACCAAACACCAAATTTTTTACTGTCCCAAATTGAAAGCGTTTGCAAACTACATTTCAAAATGTGATGAAATTGAAAAATAATCTTTTGATAGGGCAGAAAACATTGTGGGAAAAGGAAAAAATCCCACAATGTTTTCCTGAGTCGTCTTCAACAAAGTTGTTAAATTTCAGTTTTGTTTGGCAATGGGTTAACTGGTCTACTATTGAAACTAAGCAGATATTATTGTATTTCATTAAACAATAATTCACCCTATTGCACCTTTTGCAGTAAAAAGATCCCTCAAATCAGTGGTAGAATATGTAATAAATTGAACCAGCAATATGTATCTCAGTTTTAAATGCTATCTGCTGCCTTATATTGTACAAAATAATGAATGAAAACTCTTACTGTCCAATGATTTGACTTTTAACAGTAGTTTCTTAAACATTATTGGAAAAGTTTCTTTCATCTCACAAACTGAGACAGTTTTGCTACAACTATCTATCAGTATTGGAAATGCATGTGCATTTCTGTCAGTCTTGTTTGTCTTGTGCTACAAAACATAGATTCCACACATGTTTTAGATTTAAACGTTTACAGAAAAAATGCAGAGACAGTTTTCATACAGGTCTTCATCTGTTTTCTTTTTGTCAGGGTAATCTTTCATGTCAGCACATCATGTACAGTTCCTCCTCTGTCAGGCACAGATATTTCTGTTTAAAAGAGATAATGGAAGAAACATAAGTTTAAAACAAAATCCATGTTAAAATGGTTCTTTCTTTGTCACTGTACCTTGTACATAACAGAAGTGTTTTGATGTTTATATGTACATAAAACATGAATGTTGAAAAGATATCATTTCAAAAGTACTGTAGAGTCTTTTTTGTATTACCAAACTTTGTTTTGAATCTTTTAATTGGCAACACATTTGCCAAAATCTTGTTATAGAATTACTTATGATGTCTTTGTTCATTTAGTTGTAATCATTATATGAATCTCACTTGAAAAGGTAAGTAGATTTGGTTCATGTCATAGCAAGGTCTAAATATACATGGTTTGGCCACACAGTGGCATAATGGTTAGCGGCGTGGACCTGGGTTTGATCCTCAATGGCATTCACCTAAATTGCTGTGTAGTGTTTCTTGGCAAGAAACATTTCCTAGCCTTATACTGGTAGGTTATACAGACATGTACCATTAAGCTCAAGACTGAGCCATGTGCATTAATCGAAAAACAAATCTATTCCAGCCACTTGTTTGAAATTCAATTGTCATTATGCATCCTTTTACATCATTGTTTATTAAGATTTCTCATCAAATTATGAATGGAAGGAAGATAAAGTAATCTAATTGGAAAATATTGCAGTGTAGTTTTTCTCTAGAAAAACCATGCTAAGAGGATGTATTGATATGTACACAAACTAAAAGTCATAAAATTTATGTTTGACATAGTGTTAAAAACAGTATAAAACACCTGTAGTTCAGGTAAAACCTTCTTTCTAAAGTAAAAATCTCTACAAACCAAAATTTCCTTGTTTGTCTTATCTGTATTTCCAAGGTATTATTCATATCATAATTACTTATGAAAAAGATAAATTGTACTTACATGTGCTTATAAAACAAAGAATCTTTCTTTATGCAGTACCACAACATTCATTTCTTTGGTTGCCGGTTCACATTTGACCTTCACACAGTCTTAACTACATGGCTGATTCTGGAAAGCAGACAAATGAAATTAACTTAAAAGTTATTACTATGTTCCCCGACTATGTCTCCATTAATAATCGGTGAAAAGACATACGTTTTGGAAGTCATCAGGATAGGTAGATTCAAGAATCAAAGAGCAAAGAACGTGTGAATAAAAAAAACCAGGCACATCGTCAATCCAAAAAGAATCCAATAGAGTCTACGGATCAAGATTACTCAGCCTTGAAATGATCTCAATGTAAACAAACCTTTTTTCGTCTCTAAAATGTATGTCCATATTGCCCGTAGCTTTTAACACTGGAACGTGTACTAAATACTACCTCGACACATAGATAGATGCGGTGACATAAAATCAATATTCGGAGTAAGATAGTGCTCGTAGAGTCCATCTTGTTTGTAAACATAGGATGACGGTCCAGACTCTCTTCAATTTATCTATCTCGCTTTAAACAAAATATGCTGTCAAAATATACGTTCTTTATACGAAAATGAAAGTGTACAAAAAGTTATCTTACCTGACATCATCGTTTTCGATGTTCGTTCAAAAAGGCGATTATTTCATTCGATTTAAGATTTGAAGCGGTGATCGGAACGATGATGATTTGTAAAGAAAATGTCTTGTCACGTGATACACACAAATGGAAAGTGCACGTTACAGTTCTTGGTGTAATCACCATGTCAACATGTGAAGAATTGACGGGTTTTAGGATGAGAGACGCCACCTTCACCAAATAAACAGAAAATGTTGAAATGCGGTCTAAATTTTACAAAACTGTTTATTGTTTTAGATGTTGTAAAAAATATTCGGAGGAAAATCCTTCTATTTTTTGCTTGTTAACTTTGATTTTTCCACATCATTGCTAGTAAAAGAGCTGAATAAAAATAAATTTTCGGACAAGATGGCGCCATATGGGGCCAAAAAAACCGGTTGCAACCAACATGGCCGAAAAAAGTCCTATAGGGTTCTGAGTAATTCGGAAATCCTTGGTTTTGTAGGTACCTTCTTTCGTTTCGTACGTACGTGTAACATATAGGCGGTCTTCAGACCGTGCCTTCGGCACGGTCTTTCGCCCGTATTACTCATCAACTGGACATAAGTGAATTAATCCATCACAAAAATTAAATTCATGATCATATTCATCATTTCATGCAAAACAATTATAGTTTATACATGTACTGTATATCAAACTATATCTTGCACAAGTTCGTCATAACTGCATAAGAACACACTTTGATTGAAAAATGTATTTTAAGTTACCCATTTTATCCCATTTAATTCAAAAACATCAGAAACTGTAGCAAGACCAATCGTTGTTTGTTTACATCCGAAAATAGAACGTCCGAATTTATCCGAAGTTCATGCAGAAGTCGACTTCCGGTTTTTCGCTCCAATTCACTAGTTTTTTTTAATGCCTATGCGCGGGCATGCGACAAGGTAATATGGCGCGATATTTTGAAATCTAAACTTAGAAATAATCAAAGTTTGCATATGAGCATGAAGCACCCGCGTGCTTGCTACAGTTTCTGAATAAATTGATGTTTTTTGCACCCCGACAACTTGTTTTGGGTTAAAAAGCAGGGAAGGTTAGCGGGTGATAAACAAAAAATTACAAGGGGGTCAAACAATCGATTCACTTCGACGCCATTAACTTCCAGACACCCAGAATGCATCTTTTCTCGTCGAAAATTAGGTTAAAACGAGAGTTGGCAATGTCAACAATATGGCGGACGCAGCATGCGGAAGTAGAATTATTCAATATTCAAGACAGGTTTTCAATCGATTTCCTCAAGTTGCGCTATCAAAAATGGCATTGATCGGTAAAATAATGCTTAATTGTTATTATAATATGAGAAACTGAATTGTTTACCAGCGTTTAGCTGTAAAACGTCACTAAAAACAGTGACCTATTTTACCATTGAGCAGAATAGGCCAATCAAAAATGCCGAGCCTCGTTGTCGTTGCTACAAAGAGTAAAGGGTCGTCTGTTATTGTTCCCCACCCATCCATAAGTTTAACTAGAGAAAAATGGATTAGAAATCTAGAAAGTACCAAAACCTGTATCAGTGCTACACCATTATAAAGAACCAAGAGAACCATTCTGAAAAGGTGTAGGGTATCACACCAAGATCTGTACATAATATTTTATGTCACTTCATGTGGAACATTGCAACAGAGTTGCTTATAAAAAAAGTTATAGACAGGTTCTAGACCAAAGATAGAAGAAACAAAATAAAGTAATTTTTAATTATAAAAAGTTACTTACCTTTAACAATATCTTTCTCTAAAATATCTATATAGATGCATCGGTAATACCATAAGGAAAGCACACAGGCATAAATCTGCATCCTATGTTGTTGTGAGAGATCCCATAGTAACCTAAGATGGCTGAAGTGTCATCATTGATGTCATCAGTGATGTCAGAGATCAGTGATGTCATCAGTTATAAATAATTAATGGGAAGTAACTATTGATTTGTTCCCTTGTTTTGAAATATCTTTTGTGCAAAAGGGTTGTAACTCAGTTACAACCCTTTTGCATGAACAAATGTTGTGGTATTGAGATACAACTTTTTGATAAATTTCATTTTCTCTTTTAATTTTAAGAATATTGTTAAAATATTTTATGGGATAATGTATCAATATATATAGGTTAGGAAAATGGAAAAAAGTTAGTTTTGAAAAAAAAGTGAGTTACAAAACAAATACATTTTAACCTGTTAATATTTTTAATATCCATTCATCCACATCATCATAATGCGCGCTAAATGACCTTAGCTGTCGATGCGCCTTAAAACACCATTCATTCATTCATTCAGAAGAAAATGCTTATTTCACAAGCACAAACAGGCAAACAAAACCTATGCTCTGATTCGATAGCTCCTACATGTGTAAAATCAAGGTTTACTTTCTTGTTTCCTATCTTCTGAATGCAAACCTTTACCATCAAACATATATTGCTAGATTACATTGATTTTCAAAGAATTCGTGCAAGATATTTCAATGTCAACACTATTTATGAGCTTTTTGACACTGTCAGGATTGAATTAATTCTTTCCTTTCTCAAAGAGATTGGAGTTTACAATAGATTGTGATCCTTACACATTCTAAATATATATACATTAATCAATATCATTATTTCATCACACACTATTTATTTCATATCACACATTCATTACAAACAATTTATCAACAATCATTAATTTTTTTACAAATTTGTCTATCTACTTTAGTTCATTAAATACAAATTCTTATTTATTTTTTCTTTAAACAAATACATTTTAACCATGTTAATATTTTTAATATCCATCATCCACATCATCATAATGCGCGCTAAATGACCTTAGCTGTCGATGCGCCTTAAAACACCATTCATTCATTCATTCTGAATGCAAAAATCTGCATGCAAGTTCATTTATGTCAGCTTTAAGCTTACCTATTTCTTTTTCAAGATACTTCCCTCTTGCCTAAGGTTAAGAGCCTAGCTCTGAGCAGAGAACAGGTTTTCAATCTCGTTGTCCTTCATTGCACAGTCTGGTCAGGCACACTTGTTTCTTGAATCATGATTTAGGACATTCAGACTAGACCTGATTGAATTTGATACAGCTTGCTGGGAATCAGGGTCCTTGCTAACAGGCGGGAAAAGGTAATTTGCTTTTTGGATAGGATATGGATCATTGGTTAATGGAAGAGCATGGGGGGGGGAGGGTCGGGGTCATGCATGTACACATCATACCTGCTTGTGCTTGGTCTGGAAAAGGCACTTTATATGGAGTGTAAATCATTCTCATTAAAGAAATGTGTATTTGGAAATCCCTGTGAGTGTTGAGTGTGATATGGTGATAAAATTGAATAACAAGAGTAATCGATAGTAGAGCATGAGTCTGATACAGAAGGAGAATGTGTCTAATGCTACGATGAATGGCCACCCTCCTAAGGGTAGCATTATAGGCAGGGTGACAATAGAAGAGTCTCAAAATTTGGGGATCACATTTTAGGTCACAGTCAATGGGGAAGTTGTTGGTTGGGAGGCCACAGTCAACATATGTCCAGTGGGTTGGGATCCAATATGCCGGTTACATGTGTTGGTTATTGTGGTGTTGGTTGTTAGTTCATTATTGGGTTGGGAACTCACATCCTTCAGGATATAAGGTTCAGCATGCCTAAAAGTTTCAGCCCGACTCTTCCCCAGTTTCTTCTTTTCCTCAAGAACCCTTGTAAAATTGAATTGAAGTAATTGATAAGAGTTTATTGCTATCAGAAAAATACCAATAAAACAGACAATGTTTGAGAAAGAGAGATAGTGCATCTTTTTTATGATTGCTTTATAATCATTAGTGCACATGTATCACCGTGCTAGTATGATCATCTATTATCCATGTTATTAGTGTAAATGATTGCTTCTTCAAGAAATGAATGATAATAATCAGAATGTAAATGGCACTACTGCTCAAAACGGAAGCAACCTTAGTGCCAAAACATGTGTAGTGAGGTGTGTAGTGTGAAACTAACTAGCCATCACATTTCTTATAGTCTGTCTCATAGCTCTAATGGTGCGCTTGTCAAGCATATAGCCCATTCAATTTTTAGAGTTATAAAATAACATAACTGAACATCATTGGTACTGGCGGTCTATGAAATATAGAATGGTTTATCGTTTGTACCGTTCCCTATTATTGATGTCTTCAATATTGTTTTTAGGGGGGAGGGGGATTGCTCGGTGGCCTAGTGGTAAGAGTACAGAAGTTTATGATTACTTTTTTTCATACTGAAATTAGTATTTTGAAGTGAAAACTAAGCTTTTGAACATTTTGTGAATCAAACATGGATTTAAGGTATCAATACGTCCATGTAAATCTTCATCTGTTTTTGATTGCATCAAATCCTTGTAATCCCAGCACTGAATATTTAGAGTTGTTGCCTTTTCCTTACTCTGCCAGATGGTCATCTGATATAGCTGTTAAACGATATTAATAAAAACTTACCATTTTTTGTACCACCCAAAACAGGCTTAATTACTTCTCCCGATTTAATATTTTTCCCCAGTGTGCAAATAATTTACCTGTTCTTCTTTTTTGGAAGATGGTCAAGCACATCCGTTTCACGCACACTCTTGTACATTTATGAGGGTGTTGGTCAATGACATTGATGGTCGCTGTTGGGCATCTACCGTAGGTGAAATGTTTATGGTATTCATCTCCGACATCTGTAGATTAGGATGTCCTCCTGTGTGCGAAGTGAGAGAGACGAAATCGAGATCACTCTCATCTGAGCTTTCGTGCCTTATCTCAAATGCATTTGTATTAGTGGCCAGGCTTGGTGAAGACGTTGACCCGAATAAGTGAACATTCATTCTATACTCTATGGGCTGTTTATTAATATCACCATTTTCCCACCATAAGAATCTTTGAAAGTTTCTGTCCCTTTCTGAAACTTCCACTTGGTAAAACATGCTCTCTATATCACCACAGAATGCAATGCTTTCTTGCCTGAACCTGATTAAAGTACCTAAAAGAGTATTTGTGAGGTTGGGTCCCTGTAAAAATTTATCATTCAAGGATGTGCCTTGATACTTGGCCACGCAATCAAAGACAACTCTGATTTTGTTCTTTTTTGGGTGGTGAACACCGTGATCCGGTAAATACCAAACTGTACCTGGATGTGGTTCATCGTTCAATGTCACACTTTGCGCGTACCCCTTCTTGATTACCTTTTCCATGAATTCTTCATACTGGCACTGAAGGTCAATATCTTTCTTGAATCGCTTGGCAAGCATGATAAGTCTCTTTTCTTCATGTTTTCTATTGTTCGGCAAACTGCAGGGTCTTGACTTAAACGGTAAATAATGACCATTCTCATTCTTACTTATTGAATTTGAGGCAACTTCAAGGAACATTTTATCTTCCTTTGAGTTTTCAGGTATATCATTGATGGCCCTTTCAGAGAAATCTTGATTGAACTGATTGATAATCTGGTCCTGTAGAGTCGGCTCTACCTTTATGAAGTTTGATGTGATCCTGCGATTGTCACTCCCTACTTCAATTGGCCCATTAATAACCCAGCCAAACATTGTTTTAACAGCATAAGGTCCACCGTTTTGGCTCGGGATAACCTCCCAAGGCTCCATTGCCTTAGGCACGTTGACCTCAATCAGCAAATCTACTGTACTATGAATTCTGTTTAGAGGTATATTCATTAAATATGGCCAGCACTGTAAGTTTTCCGGTAATATAACATCCCTTTCAGAGATTGGCAAGGTTTTCTGAGAAAATACCGGTGGAATGTCAAGAGTGTTCCCGCCATCCAAAGAGCTTATTTCAAGGTCCGACAACTTGTTTGTACTGTAAGTGCCTTCCCTGCCCATCGTTGTTAGGTTGATTTTTGTTTTTCTAAGTAACCTTCTAAGTTCAATGCTCTTATTAACCTTTCGGAACAGAACAAAGCTGTACTACCGGAATCCAAAAAGGCATATGTTTCGAAGTATTTATCACTAGACTTTACCTTAACTCGGACTGGAACGATCGGGAGAGCTTGAGCAGTCTGGTCTCCAGCCCCCGTATGAGTTGCAGTAGTCTTCACGTATGTGCTGGTGTTGTTTTCCTCTTCTGATCTCTGTATGTGCAGTATAGTTAGATGTGACCCATCACAAATAGAACATTTATCCTTGTTTTTGCAATTACCTTTCAAGTGTCCTGATCTGAGACAGCCATAACACAGTCCCTTCGTTCTCAGAAATGCATATCTCTCCTAAAATGCCTTTTTTATGATCTTGTTACAATTTCTCAAAGCATGGTGTCCTTGCCAAAATAAACATGGTTCAACGCCTAATTTTGGTTCTATCTATGAGTTAATTTGGATGCCCTGTTCAAGTTTATTGCAAAGTTCATAACCACTGCACTTAAAGTTTGACTAGCAGTAAACTGACAGTCAAAATTGAAATGACAGATCAATAAAGTTGAGGTCAACATCAAAGATTTAATTTTTGAGTTTTGAACACAATCTCAACTTGAGACTCTTTGTGAAAGCAAGGTCAGAACTTCAACGATTGACTAGAATCTACAACAGTTAACTAAAAGCAAAGAACAACAATACAGGAATCATTATTTACACTATCTCAGAGGCCTTTGATTCGAGATTGTGCTCAAACTCGATTTCAACATTGTATTGCATTATTCAAGTTATTACCACAGCTTTAAAAAATATATTACCAACCAGTAAAAAAAGTGTAGTACTGATAATAAAATCGAGGTTAATATGATATCTCATAATGAAATATTTGGTTTGAACACAATCATGACTGGGGAGGCTTAGGAAAAGCCAGGCCAAACCTTCAACAGTTGAATAGAATATAAAAATCTACAACTGTTTAGTTAAATTTAAGATCAACAGTTAACCAGAATCACTTTCGACACTTTCTTGTTCACTACGGTCTCTGTTAAGAGGCATAGAAATAAATAAAAAAGACTTAAAAGCATTTTTCTAAAAAATACATTAGCCCATATCTCAACCATACCCTATAATTCAAGATTATGCTAAACTCAATTTTCAACATTGGATGCCTATAAATACAATTTAACTGGCAATGCACTATCATTTTGTCAGCCATGCAAGTTAACTGACAGTAAAAACTGCAGTGCAACAGCAAAAAAAATTGGGTCAATATCTCACATTAAGATGTTGGGTTGAACACAATCTCAAGTTGTGAAAGCCAGGTCAGGGGCGTATTCATAAAGGTACTTAAGAAATTGTCTAACTTAAGTGAAAATTTCAAATCCAGATATCTCTATGTTTACCTGTACTACTTCAATGAAACTTGTCATGATTATGAAAAACATTTTTTTTTTCATGAGCATGAAACATTTCATTGAAGTATAATTGAAAATAAATCAGAAATATGCATTTGAAATTTTCACTTAAGAAATTTTCTTAAGTAGCTTATGAATACGGTCCCAGAGCTTCAAAAGATGACTGGAATACAGAAATCAACAACAGTTTTTAACTAACAGCACAGAACAACATTTGACAAGAATCATTATTCACACTTACTCAGTTCCTTATGATTCAAGATTGTGCTCAAACTAAAATATTTCAACATTGAATGGCTTATGCATGTTTATTGCCACTGCACTTTAATAACAAAATTTATTCCAAGATCGGAGCATGAAAAACTGAGTTTGAACACAATCTCAACTTTTTCTCAACCAAACCCTTTGAATTGTGCTTAAACTCAAAATTTCAAAAATAATTTATTTCTAGTTAAATTGAGGTCAATATGTCAGGATAAAATATCGAGTTTGAACATAATTTACACTCATGATGGTCTTCACCAGTTGACTAGATTCACTTGTTTTACTCATTCAGTCTCTGGGACACTGTTAATTAAGAAGCAATAGGTGATAATTTTTCTTGAGATATCTCAACTAAACCCTCTATGATTCAAACTAAACAATGTCTCATGAAGAAGTGTTGCACTATAGGGTTTGGTTGAATTTTTATTTTTTATTTTTAATGGATTATTTGGGTTTTTTCTGCACCCACTTCTGGACAGAATGAACCTCATTGGTGATTTCTTTGGAACCAGGGTGGTACTTGGCCTTCAAAATGCCCACCATCATGGTGTAAAATCTAGAGTCAAATGGTGGCTTTGCAGCCGATTTGCTGCTGCATGCTTTTCCAGAGACTGAATGGCTCAAAATATAAGGTTCTGGAAAGAGTATGAGCAGAAGCCTCTTCACAGTTGGATAAAGCTAAACCATATGCGCTATGGCATCTCTTAACTCCGCCTCTGTGTGCTTATTGTAAAGCTCAGATGTTGATGGTGATGTCACACTCGCTTTTTGACTCGAGGTCAACGTTCTGGGTGACTTCCTTGGTGTTGTAGATTTTCTCGGTGTCGACGATTTTCGAGGTGTCGTCATTGATGTTCTAGCTGGCGCCAATTTCTTTTGCGGCGTCAGTGATGTCCTGGGGTTTTCCTACTTTTTTGGCGTATCGTGCCTCTTGGATGAGGAGCTGTCCGGGGTTGGCGCCATCAAGGCTTCCACCTTTCGCTTTAGTATCCTGAACTCGTCCTTCAGAGTCAAAAACTCTTTTCTTGAAACACAGCTGAAAAACAAAACAAGGTGTGCTTGTGAATTTAAAGAAAGAAAACACTTGCTATTTATAATCAAAGTTTTTTTTTTCTAAAGGAGAAAAAAATCAGGGTGGTTAGGTCAAAATAAATGTATAAATGCAAAGCAATTGTCATTGGAAATAGAATAGCTATTAGTAACCTCAAATATGGCCAATTTTGAGATCCCTGTATGAGGTTATCACAAATAAGGCCAATTTCTGGTCTTTCAATAGTCGGTCAAAATTCAAGGTCAATAATCTTAGTATGAATAAAGAAGTCTTGTCACAAGCAAAACACATTAATATTGAAATCCTTAGTCAATGGGTTAAAAATTTATGGACAATATTAAAAAGATTTGTGACAGAGAAGAAATATGAATGCCCCGAGATCATTTGATCAGAGTGTAGTAAGTATATATCATGTAATAATAATTAACTTTGGGCAAAAAATATATGATCCTGGGCTCTGTCTCCTTTATAAAACAATTAGGTATGGTAAGACGCAGAAAAAGTCAGTCAGGGACTAGAATGACACATTTTGTTGCCCAACAGCAGTAAACTGATATCACGTAAAGGCGTTTGCGGCAGTTACAAATCTTGTCTCTCGCGAGAATTCCTACAGATACGTTGTAATGCAGGTGGCTGCTTAATACAGGTGAAAGTAATATTACTTCAGCCTGCATTAAGCTGAAAATTGTCTTTAAAAACATTTTAAGTTTTCTCATAGATAACTTCATACTTTGTTTCATCTCAGACAGTTTGACAACTTTTGTTACACAAATTTTTTTTTATATATATCTTTATAGATTTCAGCATTAGCAGTCTTTTCGCACTTGTTGGAAATTGGTTATACTGAAGTTTGTGACAAAGAAAAGTAACATCGGACCATAAACAACTGTGATTGCAGAAGAAAAGAGCACAAAGCGCTTAGGAGATTTCAGGAACCAACATTTATACAATATAGGGTTTTGAAAACAATTAATGATAAGACAAAGCAAGGCTACCCCCTATGATATCTTATGATAGCTAGACCAGCTAAATTTTAAGAATAAGATAAACCATTGTAGTATGCATTGTACGCTTTTATTCCCAAGTATGATTTTGCTGTGTTACTCTTGTTTACAAATATGGTCAATTTTGTTGAATATCATACACTACAATTTTGTTTCTGCGGGCCACAGTCCTTGCTTGACCCCCATGTTAAAGCATATCCTTTTTATTTGTTTTGCTCTGTTATAGGCGTGCTGTTCGCAGTGATCTTTAATAAAGTTTTCTGCATCTGGCATTTTCGCCCATTTGAAATGACGTTTGGGTTTTTTCTCGCCTTCATCCTCTACTTCTGTGAGTGCGGTTTCATTTTCTGACACCACTAGCTCAGGCGGCTGAGACTGAAAGCTGTCTGCCTCTATAATACACATCGGCATAGGGATAGGTTGTATCACATTGGCAGATGTTTCCATTAACTCTTTCAACTTCATTCGAAAATCTGTTTTTATTAAAAATTCCCTAACATCTTCTTCATTTAACTCAGCTGATTTTGGTTCTCCCTTGTTTTGTTTCACATGTCGAGTGTAACTTTGGTAACATGAACGATTATAATGACCTTAAGCAGAAAACCAATTCTGCAATGCTATTATTCTGTTGTCGTAATTTTTCTAATCATACTTCCCATTTTTACGCCAAACCTTCTGTCTAGAACCAGTTTTGAAGAAATATTTGAGAATTATACTAGCTAAACTAGAAATTAAGTTAAAGACTGACGGTTGCTATAGAAACAGCTCAATAATGAATTATAGCTGCCCAACTGAGATTGTTATCAATCATTTTGTTTCTTTATAATGAGTATACAATCAAGTAAGATGGGTGTTGCTTTGCCCCCCTGAGTGGTACACCCCAACCTACCTGGCTGATAGACTATTTCTGGTAACTGATGTTCTGGATCTTTGATCACAACTGTTTCTGGTCTCGTTGATAACCATGCAGCATGTAGTGCACATTGCCTCAACTTACTAGCAAAGTTTTCAACGTTCACTGGTGTTACGGCTAAAACAGTTTTATTTAATGTTGTCTTTTCTACTAGGGAATTTTGAACCTCTGATGTCCATTTACACTTTTGATGTAGATGCATGAAGACCTTCTTTCTTCTTTTCTGTGATGTCAATCAGCCCATGCAGTACTGCTGCTATATACTTGAACCTTTGGTGTCCATTTACACTTTTTAAATGTTATGTCCTGTGATTTTTTGGGCTCAGTTTACGTTTGCGGGGTTGATTCCATTTACACATGTTTGATGTAGATGCATGAATACCTTTCTTCTTTTCTGTGATGTCAATCAGCCCATGCAGTACTGCTGCTATATCCCTAGTGAAAAACACCATTGGTATTCCACTGGTTTACCAATGGTATTCCACCGGTATGCCGGTGGTAAAATCTGCCGGTATTTCATTGGCTTTCCAGTGAAATACCACTGGTATTCCAAGGTAAAACCACTGATATTCCAGTGGAATACCACTGGAATCCCAGTGGAATACCACTGGCATTTCAGTAAAACACCAGTGGTAAAATCTGCCGGTATTCCACTGAAAACCAGTGGCAAACCTATGGAAACCATAGGAATACCAGTGAAATACCACTGGAATGCAAGTAAAGCACCACTGGAATACCAGTAAATTACCACTGGAATACCAGTGAAACACCACTGGAATACCAGTGAAACACCACTGGAATGCCAGTGAAACACCATTGGAATGCCAATGAAACACCACTGGTATGCCAGCAAAATATCACTGGAATGCCAGTGAATCACCACCGATATTCCAGGGAAATTTACTACTGAAAAGATCAGTCTGTTTTCTTCTGACAAACAATAAATGCATGGGCTATATACACATGTAAACTAAAATTTAAAAAAAAAAATCAGTGTCAATTATACAATGAAGCATTAATGAACATTCAGACAAATAAAACTAGAATGGCATCTTTAATGCTAATTAGATTAAATATAATCATCAATATTCAAATGAATTGTCAATTTTCATTTTCTGTATCCTCAAAATTAAATCACCATCTTTTTCTTTATATTCCGGATCTTGAAATTAATTATGCTGCTGAGTTCTTCCTAATCCACATCTTTAAACATCTGAAATATGTGAGCTGAAAATAAACAAAAGGTCAAAACACAATTAGAGGCATTTGTAAAACTTGTATGTCTCTACTGTCCTAAGATTTTTTTTAATCTTATTACCACCTGCAAAAGACAATTTTTTACTTGAAGCTGGTGACTTAAAAAAAGCTTTGTAAAACATATCAGTGTTGATGGTGTGTTGATGTTGTGTGTGAATAGATTGAAAAAAGCATTGTGGCAAAAGGTGAAATTACTTGTGATAAATAGTTCTTCTTTTGCCACAATGCTTTTTGAAAGTCGTCAGCTGCAAGATGCAAAATTGCGGTGTTATGTGTTAAGGAAAGCTTACAGAAGGATGCAGTAAATATCATAGTTATGACCGCTTTGAAAGTGACAATGCTTATTAGAAATTAAATAGCCTTAAAGACTATTGATACAATTGGCCAAAACTTTTAACATGCAAATGCTTTCAGTGGAATTCAGGTTTTCGAGCTTATGGAACAGGTTTATCCATTTAAACTGATTTCTTAATCACCTGCAGCAGAAAGAAGACTACTCTTACAAAAGGATAAATTGCTTCTTATGATCAGCTTATTATACAATGGTTAGTTAACACATGTCAATTCATTCTGACAATGTCATGGTTTTTTTTATTTAATTACACATACAGTACTTAACAGGTTGGTTCATACCTTTCATGATAAAAGTGGTGCAAATGTTGTTAGAGCATTCCAACAGTGGGGCGCCTTCATTCACTTGTGCATGTCAAACAACTCCAGAAAACTCGGTCTTTGTTAGAACATGAAGTTAGGGTTCTAATGCACCTCTGAAGCTGAAAATAAAATCAACCACAAGTCAATTATTCAATTTAATATGGGCTTGATTGAAAAAATGCATTATTTATAATGGTAAACAGACGAAGTCAATGCCTTCATCTACAACAAATACACATATTGAATGGAAAAAATGGTGTAAAGAACCATTGCAAGCGTAGAAATCTGTCAAAGAGTGAAAGACATGATCCACATCTGATCAGAAATTTGCACCTCCAAAACAACTTGTCCTCAGCATTGGCCAATGGAAAATATATTTATGTTGGCAAGCTAACTCTTATAGAAAGAGAAAGTCATCACATCAAATGACCATTGCCATTAATGTGACAAACTTAGCAAACAGACAATCTAAAAAAAATAATCACATCTGATCATGATAAAATCTGTCACAACTTTGTTTTGTTTGTTTGTTTTTCCATTAATGTACTCATTGAAGGGCTTTTTCTCGTAATATAACGGCCAACCGATAAAACGCATCTTCCTAACTGGAAGTTTCTTTAAAATCATGCAGTTTTCTAAAAAAATTACAGATACATGACTTCAGCAATTTGGTTTCCCAATTAAGCAATTTCATTGATACAATGTCCAAAAATCAACAAGCCTTTTCCCAATTTATGAAAAAAAAAACCCACTGCACTGTAGAGTTATAGTATCAGTGTACCTACCAGTATTTAAAAGCATGCAGTTTTCTAAAAAATTTACAGACACATGACTTTAGCAATTTGGTTTCCCAATTAAGAAATTTCATTGATACAATGTCCAAAAATCAACAAGCATTTTCCCAATTTATGGGGAAAAAACCCACTGCACTGTAGAGATATAGTAAGTGTACCTACCAGTACTATGCTAGGATACATGTCTTGCCAAATTAAGAACACTCCCCAGTGAAATAGTTGATTGCCATCGTGAATCAAACCTGATTTGACTGGTCTTTAGTCCTCAGGGCTAACCATTACCCAACCGCAGCTTGTTGTAGTGTGTTAACTGCAACACCTGTCCTGAATAACAGTGTGTGAATGTTCTGTAAAACATAGAAAAAATGGGAAAATCAAAATCTGATTCCGTTACAACATGTGGAGATCTAGCAAAATCATATATATATTTTTAAATTGTTTATTTAAAAAGAACCACCACCTTTCAAAACATAAAGTTAAGAAAGCCTTCACAGACTATTTTGAAATATGATCATGGAATGACCCAGGCCCCTGTGCTTGAGACAACTTGGGGAAAAAAGTTGAAAAGATTCTCTATATATATCAATAAGGCACAAACTGTATGTTTCAAACTAAACGCATATATCCATGAAAAAAGATTTTACTCGTGATTCTCATGATAAATGCCAATAACAACATATTTAATAGGACTTTCAAGGTCTATATTCAACTTGTGTTAGTTAACACGTTCAGGAAGATGTCTTAAAAATATTATTACACATCAATAAAAGTCAACTTTGTATGTCATAAGACAAAATTGACACAATCAGGGCAAATATAGATTTGAGGGGGAATTATGCTCGGTCAATTTGGGTAAAATGACGATTTGACACTTCAAAAACACAAAACATCATCTCATTTGAGATAATAAAAGGATAGAAAAAACTTCGTACTTACAGCTAAAATCAATAATGATTCCCGGAGATGTTTAACTTTTACTGTGTAGTTCGCCATTGTGGATTTGACGATGCGTTTTTCTTCGAGAAAGCTGCAGTCTGTTCGAAATTGATTTTAAAAAACGCGCACTGTTTCATTTTGGCCAATGAAAACCCGATTCCAGATTTGCGCATGCGCATTTACTACTTCCTGATTAAGGCAAAGACCCAGGCAAAGGTAAATAAACTTGTTCCCCGATCATTTACATGTATATTTTTCGACTTATTATACGTCTTTTGTTTTCCTTTACAGGTGAGACAGCATGATGAAAACACTGGTCGATTTTTTGATACAACAATTCATTAAATTGTCTGTTAACATTTCTACAAATCACCCCGTTGTGATATTTTTTTATGTAGGTGTTATTTCGACCGTTCCACCAATTCGGATGGCCGTGAACATTGCTTTGCATTGCTTTTTGCATCATCCACGGATAGTTGTACTTCTGCATATTTTTTTACACAAATCATTGACTTCTTGTTTCCATGCGAGTTTGTGTGTGATAAAATATGATAAGATTCTAATCAAGAGGCAGTGACAAAGTATATATACTTGTATGTTGTTCATCATTGCCACTTATTATGGTTCCTGACGAATTATTATTATGGTTCATTATTTTCATAATTGATTGATTGACAGGATCTTTGATATAAGTTTGGAATTTCACCAGTACTAACATAGCGTTCTGAAATTTGATGTCAAAGGACCACATTTAAATGTGGTCAAATATTTTAAGGATTTGATTTGTTTCCTGTCTGCAATGGTCATGTAATTTTAAGCTGTGTTTGACAATCAGTGTCCTCCTTGCTTTTATGTGTTAATTATGTCAACCAAACTGAACAATTAAATGAACTGTGTGTCTATATCTCTATATGGGGTTTAATGCAATGTCAAGATATTATGCAGTTATATTACAGCTCTCTTGGGATTTTAATTACCAGTATTATGCAAGTGCTTTGATCTAAGTGTCTTGGGTCACAATAATTGATTACAAATATGGAGATATTTAAGCATGCAGTATCATTGAAATATTACTTATAACTAATTCATGAAGTTAAAATAGTAAGATTTTAAGAAAACATATCCAGAGTTACAGCTTTTTTTTTATTTGGTCATCACATTTAAAACATAACTTTATTTTTCCAAAGACCAAATAAACACATTTTTCAAATGATCAATTTTATGGTTTTCTTCTTTATTCAAGATGAGGTCTTACGTACAACACTGCAAGTGAAGGACAGTTGCATACGTCATGTTATGGAAGCCAAATGTTAAGCTTTGCAGATGAAATTGGATAGTGTGCAGGGAAAGTCAAAAGTGTTTTCAATAACAAACATCCTGTCTATACCTGACCTTCATTTGAAAATAGGTGGGTATTTTCATGAAATTGTCTTATAAAATGTGACATAGTTGCATACAGAACAACATTTATCTCATCGATGTCAAATGTTAATAACATCATGTATCTGACGGTAGAGTCAAAATAGTTAGTTATTTTTGATTGAAAATTGGAAGAATAAGGAGAGTTTAACTTCTTCATCTGGAGTAACATCAATGTGTTAATGGTTACAGATTAGTGTGTGCAAGTTAGTATCTTATTAACTACCTTAAGAAATATATTGAAAGTGAATTCTTTTGGTCATAGTATGTTTTTATGAAGACTCCTTTCTACTGCCTAAGAAGGTGTGTGAGGATTGGTATAACCACCAGAATTTCGTTCTGTTAGTTAGCTGAGTCAGACACTACCTCTCATTAACATTCATATCTTGTGTTACAATAATTTGAAAACATGCTGAGAGAGGCATCGTGATTTGAAGTTTTTGTTCATAAATGTACAATAAGCTTCCTAAAATTGAGCTTCACTGTTCTTATGATTTCAAGTTCTGTTTTGCAATTTATAGTCTTTTCCAATATTTTGTTTGTAGACTTTTCGTATATCTTTTTAAAGAAACACATTTGTAAATCAAAGTTTCTTTTTTGCCTATTGATTTTAGGTCTCGTTTGCTGTGGGAATGTCAAAGTATTCTTCTTAGATTGTTTTGATGGAGTTGATGAAGAAATGCGGCATATATCTCAGCAGCTCAGTTCGATATTATTTGGTAAGATTACTTTATAGAATAAAATTTAAGTCTTCAGAGCTGTGCTCATAAAGTCAATCGGAATTTCAAATTTTTCTAAATCATGCAGTATGATTGATCTTAAATGATCACATAAGGAATTTGTCTAAAAGGGAAGGATTTTTCAAGAACAGATATATAACATGTGCTATATAACTATTCAGGACAGCCACAGGACACATTTGATGCACCTAACAAGACTGTGTTGTCAGACTTATTTTTTTATCATTTCTGCTTCAAAAGTATCTTGCCTAGCATACAAGAGAGCACAATTTTTTTGTAATTGTAAGCCATCTTAGAATAGTTTTGTTTCTTGATCTTATCAGTTATAATTTGAAAAAGAACCTATGTATATCATAATACATCAACCACAGTGTAAAAAGCTTTTCCCAAACTTCATCTAGATTGTTATTAATGGGCAAATATGATCCTTCTCCACCGCTCTCATGTTTGACCTCTGGTAGTCCTGCCTCCAAAACACTTAAACAATGATGCTTGTCATGACTATTCTTTCCTTCCCTTCCACCTTTTCATTAAGTAACTGTCTCACGAATGTTGGTCTGTATAAACTGATGTGTGGATCTGTTGACCATTTTTATCATGTGAATATAAGGGCCTTCAAGAGTCCATATACATGTAAGCTACAGTCTGTCATTAAATATATTTTTTATCATTTGCAGTTAAATCTTGGTAGAACTTGGAGAATACATCTACATTGCAGACAATGGCGACTTGAATCAACCAACACAAGACATGAAGACCCCCTGACCGCATGTGACATATTGTAATGTATCAGGAAGTTACCTAAAGACACTGGTTTCTTATTTCCATGCATTTCGTTTACTTTAGTTTGGGAAAAATGTGCAATGTAATCTTGGGATAACCATAGTTATGCAGTGGCTGACTAGTGTGATTGACTAGAAGCTGTAAATGGAGCACACAACTGTACTGCTAATCTTGACAGAGTATTTATATTGTTATTCAACCATGAAAAGCAAGAATTATCAGGATATTTATTTTTATTAGCAAAAAGTAAAAAAGGTTTCAACTCATTCTAAGAGTTCTTGTTTTGACTCCCTTTTGTTATTTCTGAAAATGTCAGTATATGTGGGAATTTTCAAAGTCATTTATCCAATATTCGCAGAGTTTTCTTGATTTTGGAAAATAAATTCAGAACAACTTTAAACAAATCTTAATTCAAAAATATTTCTGGAGATAATTAAGCACTACTCAGATAATGTTCAGAAATTATTCAGACTGTAAACAGCTTGTGTCAGACAATATTCAGATGTCTGAATCTAACCTCAAGACTGTTTTCAGAATCAATCCAGACTACCTCCAGACAAAATTCAACATAACAGCTTCATGAGGGAATGCCACTGACATAACAGTGGTACTGTTCTCACTGGTATTCCACTGAAATGCCATTGCTAGTGGCATTAATGCAGTGGTATACCAATGAACAGTTGCCAAATTCCACTGAAATACCACTGAAATACCACTGACCACTGGAATACCAACACGATACCACCGGTATTCTAAATACCAGTGGATTCCACTGGTATTCCAGTGGTATTCCAGTGGTATTCCACTGCCATTTTCTGTGGGGATGGTTGCAGGATTCCCCTTCACTGAAAAAGAGATATAACAAATTTTATTCAGAATTGTTAAATGCTTACAAGTAACATCCAATAAAACGTTGTAATTTAGGCACAACAAGTAATTATATGATTTGTATCATTTATGGCAAAAGGTGAAATTGAAATTTCTTTTTTGTTACTATGTTTTGTAAAAGATGTCTGTTACAGAGGCATCAGATAGCGTATATATGAGGGAAAGGGTTAATATTAAATACTGTTTATTAAGTGTATTACATAATAAATAGTTGTCATGTGATAACACAAAAACAAACAAATTTGTATTGATGTACATACCCAGCACTACATTCGCACCCAGCAGTAGTAAAGGAGGGTAGCCTGTGGTACTTCTTTGCCATTGAAGTGCCCCAGGCTACCCTCCTGGGCCGGGGCGGTTCGGCAGTCTGGGGCAAAAATCGTTGAAAAATGACTGTCCGTAGGTTCCTGGGCAAAAAATGTAAAAAATTGTTATAAAAACGACTAAGTTCTTAGGTCAGGGGCAAGAAATAAGAAAAATGCCGAGACATTGTCTAAGTCCTAAAATGGGGCGAACATTTCTAAGATCGAATTTGACGTAAAATTTTCTAAGTTCAAATTTTGAGGTAAAATGACTAAGTCCGTAATCGGGACAAAAATTTTCTAAGTTTGGATTTTGACGTAAAGTTTTCTAAGTTCGAAATCCGAGTAAAAATTGACTAAGTCCAACTACTGAGATTGATTGACGGAAGTAAACATAAGAGAACTATGGTATATGACCATGGTAATCTCTAACCCTTAAAATAAAAAACAACTAATACTTGACAAATATGAGAAGTTCTTTCGAGAGAACTGGTTGGCCCTGAAAAGGGCCGTTTGGTGTATCCCCGCTGGAACGGAATGGTTCAAAGGTGTGAACATCCAAAATTTGCTCCACACACCGGACATTTCCGATGACGGCTGTAGGTTGTTACTATTTTTCTGTGTTTCCGCCACTCTACAGTCCGTCGGTATTCTACTTTGACAATTTGAACATCGTCCTCCTAAGGCCTTTGATGAATGATTGACCACATTTCAATTAACCCTCTCTGTAAGGTGTTAAGATGCTCAGAGACTTTTACGATTGTGTTGCGTAACTGGTCCATGGTAGCAGTAGGAGTAAAATAATAGCGTCAACCGCAATTGACGTCGCTTTTATACTGCCAAAGAGGCTTGAAATAATGTCCAATGAAATAAGAGGGTTAACATCCAATGAAATTAATGGAACACTGAAGTAACGTCCAATAAGATTTGGTGTAAGTAACGTCCAATGGGGGTGTACTTTGGTTTGGGGAATAGGGGCACTTATTGGCGAGATAACGGAAAAGGGGTTATTGAGAATCCTGATACAGAAATTCTCATACTTAGTATAAGTATAAGTATAAGATTATTGTCCATCAACATGTTGTATAGGTCAGTCACTAACTCATACTGTTTGTCTATTACTTCTATCTCGTCCATTACCTTTACCATTTCATCCGTTCTGTTTGCTTTTCAGTAAAAATGCCCAAGTTCCCTGATGGCTTCTGAGGCCATTTCCATCGTGTTTTCTATCGAATTCAAATGTGACTTAGCTTGTTCCTTTTCAATCTCGTCATCCATATCCTCTCTAAATCTATTGACCGACCTAGTAAAGGCAGCTTAAATTTTGCGCGCGACTTCTTCATTTTCAAGTCCATAATGACACTTTCCTCATCGTGCATTTTGGCTGGGGCCGCTTCATCAGTTTCTTTGGGCATTGACATAAAGGCGAAAATACTAATTGTTCGTCGTAAAAATAACACACAAACCTCGCTCTGCTACCAATTGTTCTAATGATATCGCTATATTTTACTATTCCTTACCATCCTTTGAAATAAAACGAATTCTAAGCTAGTTTTACTGTTTATTTACTCAACGTGGCGTAAACCTCCTCTTCCGGGTGGTGTCATTCGAATCCCTCTCCCGTCAGAAATATAAAATTTAACTCATTAACGTGTTCAGCTAAAAAGTCTTTTAGACGTCTTCAGAACAATTAGATTAAAGGGAGGGGTAAACGTAACACATCTTGTATGAGGGTATAACAATGAAAGACAAAATCATGTATTATATTGAACAGTGACTTTTTAATTAACTTTGTAAGAACAGTAAAATATGAACTATATACAAATAAAAGTAAATCAAATTACAGTTTTATAGATTTTGTGCACAAAGTGTCATAATTCTGATAAAGCCATGTCTTTATAAACTGATCGTTTTTATGATGGTTGATTGTATAAAAGTTTTTCTGCAGACATCTTGGTAGGTTTGATCCTGTGAAGCAGCGGTTAGAGCGAATATACAGTAAGCCCCACATGTTTGACCAAGTAAACTCTGTAGAGTCTGTTTATTGAAAGTCCATTGTATGGTCCTGAATAAAGTTAAGTACTTTCTTCTCCATTGGTGGGAATCCGTACGAATCACAGTAAAAGATATCGTTGTTTGCGTTGAATATCACGGCAACCCAATGTTCGCCTTCTCCAGTAGAAGGATCCGTGTTAACGATATAAGCTTTGATATGGTATGGTTTTCGTTCTGGTTGTTTATCTTTTGAAACCACTTCAGCATTTAGATTTTTAATCCATACACCACGGTTTAATATATGTTGTATTTCATAGCCATACATGTTTGAATACGTTGTTCCTAGTTTTTCCACGAATGTTGTACCTTTTCACGCCAATTATCCAACCACATATCGGTAAATCCGCAAAGTACATTTGTCTTTATACTCTGCCATAATGTGTAGGCTTTTACAATTTCACAATCGTTTAATTGTAGTTCTTGCAAGTCTGGATACCACTTCTTTATAACTTTGTAAGGGTTTAAGTTCATCATAGCTTCATGTATGAGTATGTTTGTTTGTTCGTAACGATCCATGAACAAGCACATAGGATGTTGTAGTTGACTAAGGTGATCTATCTGACATCCTGGACACTGATTATACACTTCCTCAATGATTAAGTTCTGTAGCTCATCTACCATATGTTTATCAAAGGATGAACAAATATCCAGTTTTTCGAATATTTTGACTTCTAGATGGATATTTCACGTTCTTCGCACGATCTCGTAAAAGTACAGCGTATTCATGTCCCAACATCTTGTTAATAATCTGTGATGATCTCTCTTAAACTGTTAATTTCGATCTGATTATCAAACTCCGCAAAGATAAGAACGTTGATGACTTGAGCAAGGGCTTGTGCAAACTGAAGTTCTATCCTTAGATTTCCAGTTCTTAAAGGATGGAGATGTCCCCCTTCACTTCCTTGATCAGGTGTGAGATCATATCCCCAGATACAATAACCATTCGCGTAATTTTTTTTAGGAATGTCAAATGATTTGTTAAGTCCTAACGCCGAAACTGTTTGATACATCGACATGTATGAATAAATGATCTTCTACTTTTGACTGTAAACCATTTCCAATGGTAAATGTTTTTACTTCCACTCGTAGTGGAATTTTCATGTTATTCTGGGCAATTGCTTGATTAAGACCATTTGCAATAACTGGAAGTAACTAAACATTTTTAACCTTAAGACTAACTTTCTCAAGTACCAATTTTGCCGCGACTGCACCATTTGCCCCAGTTAGACAAAAGTTTAAAGGAGCTCTGTTTAATCTTAGACGAATGTCAATGCCATTTGGTAAATATTTCTCTTGTTGAAATATATCGAGATGTAGTCTACCGAGTAATTCACACGTTTTACTTTCTGATATTTGATTGAACCTTAATTTAAGCCCAGAATTATCTCCATCAATGGTTAAAGGTTGAAATGACCGGCAGTAACGTTTGCCCAAAGATCACCAGCATTTGAATGTGTTAATTTACTATCTTTGTTGTACGACAGAAGATTTTCAAAGTATGCTCTGTATGGATATGTGTCTAAATTTGTCGTCTGTTTGTCTTTCCTGACCCGTTCTTTCCTTTTGCCAGCCCCATCTTTTTTTTCGCCTGCCCTGTCCGGTTCGTTTTCCTGCTCTCCTGACCCGACCTTTTCTGCCTGACGCTTATTGCCATCCCGGTCTTTTTCTTTCTGTCGTTCTTCTGGCATGTACTGATCTGCCTGCTGCTTCGTGTCCCCATTGCCTGAAACTTTACTCGTTGAGGCAACTGATAAAAGTCCAGATCCATATACCATTTACTTAAGTCAAATAAATTGGATCTGATTTAAGGTCTTGCCCACAGGTTTGAGTCCAATAATGGATGCTATCCTTATAAATGATTGGCAAAAATATGACCTTTGTTAAAAGTTTTTAGATGTGACATTGCTCATTACATCAACTTACACAAAAAAAACATTTAGGCTGTTATTCCAATAGAGTAGCCTGGATGCCTGGCCCATGCATACCCGCATTAGCCTAGTTCGCGGTATACGAACGGGCCAGGCTCTACCAGGCTACAATTAAGTAGATCAGATCCATTAAATATCTGAATGAACTGCTTGTAAAATAAATTCCTACTTGGTTATCGCGCTAGACATTGCCTCTCTACTTGTAAAAAACATGAGCTTATAGTAGAAACAATTGAAATTATGAATGGGGACCTGATCACACACAACATTTGCATGAATTCCATATATCAATTAATACAAAAAAAAATAATAATTCAATCATATTTTGGTCAGACAACACGTAGTCCAATAATTTGACAAGATATCTTTGCCATTACATAAAAAGTAATTGAGTAGTATGTTTAACCATTTACTCTATGAATAGACCTTTTATTATATAAACACAGCAACACAGTCATACATGGTGTCAGTTTTGAAAACAAGTTTCTGACCATGGTCAAACTCCTGACTCAATGTTTCTATCATGGTTGACCACGGTCAACAGTTTCTGACCGTGGTTGACTATGGCTGAAATAAATTTGACAACGGTAGACCGTGGTCAAACCTTTCACTCAAATTTTCTACCATGGTTGACCACGTTAGACCGTGGTCCTGAACATGGTTTATGATGGTCGACCACGATAAAACATGGTCGACTGTCAAATACCTCGCTGACCATGGTCATCATTTCATCTGGGAGCTGACGAACAGACCTGAATCTGTAACATTAAAAAAAAGGGTCTCTTTCACACTGTCACATAATTATGCCGACTTAATGTCACCATGTATGGATTTTGAATCGCCAAAAGTAAACGACAAAAAAATGAATATATTTTCACTGCGTTTTCTGTGTTTGAATAGCAGTGCATGTATCATAAGATAAACTGGCCAGATACAATTTTACAATCTCCCATGCAGAGTTATCGTCCCCCGGATACTACCTCTGCAACAGGCTCACGCCATCTTTGCCACGAATCGTGGCAAACTCTGTAATATTGCGATCCAAACTGTTCTATGCATACATTTAAGTAAAAAAATATATGAATAAGGCAAAAATACTTTTACTTTATCCATACAGTAGACATTGAATATGTATTTCACCGATTCTTGCTAGAACTATTGTAAAGCCTTTTTACCCTATTGAAAATCAATCCGCGGAATGTTTACATCTTTGGTCTCCCGCTCGAAGTATAATAAGTCTTGGTTATCGGACAGCTTGGATACCAGTGATGTAAACAAACACGAGGTAGAAATTGGGAACGATGTCTTCACTTTACAGCTGTGATTTTTAAAGATTTCGCTACCTGCAATTATTAACTTCAAAATACGCGATGTTTTTGTCTTTTGAAAAGGCAAAAGCTTCTTAGATGGCACATTCTTATCATCTGAATGGACGCAGATCTCTTCAAAATGATGTTCAGAAAACTTCCACGAATGTATGATATCAATGAGTTGTCGCTTTTAAAAAAGTACTGTACTTCCTAATAAGCTTCACATGCTATGAAATGAGAGCTGAATTGGTTAAAAAAGGGTTGCAGAGAAAACACTGTATAATGGCTGCCAGTGATTGAAACAATATGGATATTTGGATGATGTGTTCATGGTTTATGGGGCCAAAGGAAATGCATGAGCATAGAGATAAAGATGAGAGGAAAGAACCATGATGAATGCATCATGCATCAAAATTCATCATAGTTTTTATAACTTCTAAGCAATGTCAAAACAATTATGACAACAGTGTATTTCTTAAGTTTCTTTCATAAATGCTTATAACAAATTCACAATAAGTGACCAAATGATGAATGCAGGGAGCATCCCCAGATATGGTTATAATTGCTACTTAGTTTTCAAACAGTTGCTTGTTAATAGGAACTTAAAGGACAGATTGTAAGAGTTTCTTTTATAATTCAAATGTTCTCTATGAATAATCTTTTAAGACAAAAATATACATGTATTATTATCATTACAGCATACAACAATCAAATTCTTTACAAGACAAGTTCTCATCATGAGAATATTACTGTTAAGTGATATTATGATGAAATATTAAATTAACAAATTAGCTGGACTGTTGTTTGTTTAAAACATTGTCTAGTTGATACATAATAGTTGCATTCATTATATTTCAAGAAAGATGATGTCAGAACAGTGTTCATAAAAGTTGACAGCCTTTCAACCATAAATATTATTTGCTGTATAAAATGGAAAAGTAACTAAAGCAAAATTACTCAACCAAATACAATTTAACCTGAGGATCACCAAATAAATAGAAACAGTGTCCATCATGTGCATTATCAAAGTATGATTGATGAATATGGTGTAGGTGAAGAGATAAGATAGGAACTTTCTTATCAGTAAAACTAGCTAATGAAAAGCTGAGTTTGATCTGAATAAAATAACGCTTAGATCTGTTTGATGAGTTAGATCTGGTTAATAATTCATTTGATCATTCTAATGTTTCAAATGAGTACCCACAACATAGGATTTAAAGAATCAATAATGGCTGAATAGGCCTATTATCTGGACATCTGCTTCACCCATTCCTTTATTTTGCAGATATCACAAACCATTTAAACTGGTGTTTTTCTCTAAACAACCATCTAAACTTAAAAACATTTAACCATGTTGTTGCAGATTACTCTGGAAACATTGTGGGAAAAGGCAAAGTTGCTCTTATTGAGCAATTTCCACTTTTCAAGCCTTATCAGAAGATTATTTTCAATATCATCACAATTTGAAATGTCGCCTGCAAACTCTTAGAATTTGGGACTTTCCCAAACAATAACAACATTTGACCACTTTGTTGCAGACGACTTTAGAAAACATTGTGGGAAAAGGAGGAATTGCTCGTAACAAGCAATTTTTCCTTTTCCCACAAGGTTTTCTGCTCTTTTTGAAGAATATTTTTCAATTTCATTACATTTTGAAATGTCGACTGCAAACTCTTTCAATTTGAAACAGGAACTATGTTGTTTGGGAAAGGGTTAAATTTGCATTATCAACAATATACACTGTAAATGTTCTTTATAAACTTTTCTAAACAGTTAAGAATGGTATTGAAAAGCTGTCAATAATCTAGTCTTCTGTGACTTTAGAAATTTATATTTTCATTTTATTGAAAGAAAACTTCTTATTTTGAATTGTTAAAACCACAACATGTGAGATAGTCCTTTCAAATAAGTCTTTTGAGGCTTAACAGTATGATCTATGTCCAGTTAATAGTAATGTCAAGGTCTGAACTGACTGAAGGAAGATTTAAACTCGAAATGAAGAGGAATGGTGCTATTTGTTGTTGAGAAGGTCGCCAAGAATCTTGATTCATTGGATTTTGCTGAGAACGTTTCATTCTGACTGAGGACTCATTTGATTAACTACGTGGAGGTTTGATTTGTCTTGGAGAATGTATTATTTTCTAGCTGTCATTCACTTTGTTTTGATCGAGGGGGCGGGTTTCGAGTCGTATGGAGCGTCGCATCAATTCTACTCAATAAGCTGTTACGCTTCAAATGTAAACTACTTTGTGTGTAAATAAATGTCTTTATTCTATTTAAACTATCCTATCTTATCTATCTTTATATTGTGATACGACTAAAGAGACTTTCGTCTAACTTCTTGATTGATCTGAGCGTTAGTTTGCGTTTGGAACTCGCTTTTTGCAAGCCGCTAGATGCAGTATACTACTACACAGTCAGTTTCGGCCACGTGACCATGCCGGAAAAGTGGTACTATTTTCTTAGCCTGGTGGAGCCTGGCCCGTTCGTATACCGCGAACTAGGGCCAGGTGTCAGAGAAAGTTTACCGAACACAATAGTGTTCGGTTATGCCGAGGTGTTCCGAATGAAACAACATCGACTGCGCATGCGCGTCGATTAAGCGTCTGCAAGCTTATTCATGAGAAAATGCACCTATTTAGACACCCTACTTAGCCTTGGATCTTTTTGAGATGAAGCCGTGACTCTGGTTTTTATTGTATTTTATAGCGTTGTGTTTTGTAATGGAACACAAATGCAGTACACCGTGCACCTCACCCAAACAGGGTTGTGTTTGTGACACAAGTATTGATAAGTCAAGCTCTTTGCGTCGTGTTTTACTATATAACAAATCCGGAGTATATCAAAGTAAACTTAATGGTGGAATTTCTGTAATAGATGGTGTCGTGTGCTTAAATTTGTTATAGAAAGGTACTTAATATTGACAAGATAGTTACAAAATTAAGGAGGGCGTGTCAATCCAAAGTTAGAGTTAAACGTGGTTTTAAAAGACGAGATATGACGAGACAAGAATATATCTGGAAAACCGTTTGATAAGCAATATATGTTAGAAAAGTATTCTGATATCAAATTCTTGGGATCTAAATGTGTCCAAAGCATTTTATCTTTAGATCATGCGTTCCCCCTCTTCTCGATGACTTCGTCAACTACAGGTTCTTATGTTAAATCAGACTTTCAAACAACACTTAATGAGCTTATAGCGATAATGTTTAATGCTAATCATAAATGTTTTTCTAGGCGTCACATGATTTTGTCAAAACGAAAAATAAAGGTGTTTAATTTGTCGAGAAGCTTGGCTCTTGATTATCATTGGAAAAGAAAAATCACGTTCTATTTTCCTTGTTTGTCATTTAACTTTTGACTGAAAAAAGGGAATAAATACAGATGCCGTTTTGTTGATATACCAAAACTCTTGTCGGTGGGATTCTTATCTTTATTGCCTGTTAATTGAATTCGTGATTGTTTAACCAGAGATAAGTGAAACCCTTTACCCTTTCTTTTTATGTGTCGTTGAATTTGATGAAAAAGAAGATGTTATGGGAAAGGTAGAAGAAAATCCCATTTTTTTTCATATTTTTATGTGGTCTTTCTTTCTTCAAAGACGCCTATCAACACATCACAAGCCTCAAATTTAAGCATCGAAGGAAATAAGATTATGTAATATTGATTGGTGGAGATATATATGTTTCCAATTTGTTTCCATTGAATTTGTTTTGTGTGTGATTTCAAACTCATTTGAATATATAAAGAATATTTTTGGTAGAATTCATTCAGAGAGAACTACTAAAGTAAAAAGTTTTATTCTTTTGCAAAAGATATTAATTCAATCTGATATTTTGAATCCAAATATTTAAATCCAACAATAAATTAATAGAAAAATGAAATGAAATGAACCAAATCCATTTAAGTGCAATTAATTTATAAAAAATGAGTATTGTATGAAAATTGTAAAAGGCAAAGGCTACCCTGAATAAGGGATGGAAAAGGGTAAAAGGGTAAAAAATGATAAGGGTAAAAAAGGGTGAATGCACAATTCAAACGCCATCTTTTTTATAATAGACGAGTGGCAATCTGTTAGGCAATCAGAAGCGACAATTCATTCTCTGACACCTGGCCCTAATGCGGGTTAGCATGGGCCAGGACCCCAGGCTACTATTTTCTGAGCCCGTCACAGAGATAAATGTGGGAGCGTAGCGGGAACCAATTTACTCTGGTAGAGATTGACAATTTTAGTGTTCTTTAAAAAACGGAACACCATCGGTATTGAGGGTAAATGAAATATAGAATGGTTAATAGTTTGTACAGTTCCCCATCATTCATGTCTTCAATGTTATTTTCATTCTTTTTTTTTTTCTGAATCTTTGTGAAAATGGGTCAGTAAAATTTGGACGCTTAAAGAATTTCCGAAATGTGCTTCAATTGGCACTTCAAGGAAATATGATTTTGTCTTGAAGTGCCAACCATAAACTAGCTCCTTGCGGTCTGACAGTTGTTGATACTGATCATTTGAAGGCAAGAGCTGTTCATAATTGTTTTACTATTCTGTATATTTGACTTTCACTGTTGGATATTCATTTTTACTGATCAATTGGTTGAGGTATTCTGATTGCTTTTTCAGTCTTCTTAATAGCTTATGTCTTTCGTCTTATTTCCGTAGAAAATTCAATTCCCCTTTCTGTCAATGTTGTTTTCGAGGTTCAGGCTCGTTATTAGGAACTTCGGGATCCATTGTGTAGAATGTTCGGTTGAATTTTAAATTAAATTCAAATTCTTCAACTTTTGTTTTGACAAAAGCTGTAAGGAAATACTTCTTCATTTACATCAATGCATTTGAGATGATGGATACAGTAGAAATGCTTTACTAATGGTAATTTCAGTCTTGCGCAATACTGTTTAAATTGGAGGAAGCTTTTTAATCAAGCATGCACTTTCATACAATGAAGTCCTTATAAAACAAGGAGGTAATTGAGCTGACTTCTAGATAGTCCATGTAAAATTGTAAATAACTGGATCAATAGAAGAATAACATTAATAGTCATGGCTTTCCCACAATAAATGGGCTGATCTCTAGGTACGGAATTCTCAGTATTTTGCTCTCGATTATAATTATCCGTTTAATTTGAATCGGAGCTAAAGGTTTCATCGTTGTATGATTCCTGTCCTTGTTCTGAAATACCTTCTTCCTCACCTTATGTTTCATGATTTGCTGCTACATCCTCAAGTAGATGTTAATGTTTCTTATGTCATTTGTAAGCATGTTTTGATTGATAGATCTTGATTCATCTTCATTTGATTTTACAATTTGGAATTCTTGATCCATTCCGATAAAGTGTTTCTTTTGAGTGGCTGATAATGAGTCTGCATTATTTGGGTCAGCTTGCTGAACGTCGGCTTCGATTGTTTGTTTTTATTCCATAACGTGTTTTGTTCACCTATTTATAGGACTTATTTTTCAGCCTTGTATTCAGAAGTCTGTATGATTTCAGTCTTTTAATTGCTCGTTCAACATGTATCTGTTCAACATGTATTTGTTCGACTGCGATTCATCTGGACTCAATTGTTTCCTGTTTAGAAAGCTGGCTTCGTCCCTTGAGGAATGAGGGAATGTTTAATTTAACACGCCTGACATATAATTCCTCAGATATGGTAAAACCATGGTCAACCATAACATCATCACCTGGCAGTGAATAATTCAAGAAACCAGTTATGTAATTATCACTGGCCCTACCATCAAATAAAGATGAAATGAACATGATATAACTATTTGAAACAATTGTAATCACACATTTGGCAGTGTTATGGCTCTTTCTAGTGCTCCATGTTTGAAAATGGTCTTTGTCTGAATAATTCAGAGCAATCTTTTATTGTATCTTGTATTTCAAATGTTCCCTAATCTAGTTTATGTTGATATTAAGGTTAAAAAAAGTGTGAGACTTAAACCTGTGTAAAATCTAGCATCTAAGTCTGTTGTGACATTTCAACACCGAAATCTCGGAATCTGTAGCCAACTCACTGTTGACCGTAGCTGTCGATGCGCCTTAAAACACCATTCGCTCATTTTGACTGTGTGTTTGTTTGTTTATTATTGATATGTCTGTATGCTTTTCATTCATATGTTTGTGTGTTCATTATTATTATTTATTGGGTTTTTAGAGTCTGAATAAAACAGTCAGAACAGTCAATACTCTTTCTTATTTATTTCCATTTTGACTTTGCAATGCTCCAACGAGTGGTATATCAACTGAATTGAAAACCCACAGAGCACAATTCAAACATTTTCATGTAAGGCCCTATAAACCTGCAGGAACTGGTTTCACACCACCTTTTCATGATCACACCCCCATCTAGTAGCCCTGTTGGTGAACTTTACATCAGCTGGATAGCATACTGCTTAGACAAGTCTTTGGGCTTGAATGGACACTTGACTTTAACATAGTAAGTACCACAACAATCACATGTAATTAATCCATTTTGCGATGCTCCAATGAGTGGTATATCAACTGAAATGAAAACCCACAGTTCTCAATTCGAACAATACCATGTAAGGCACTGTGACGTGTACTCTATGCCGAGCGGATTCGACCTGTATACGTCCTAAACTTGTACAAAACCTGCACCGTACAATACTGATACTAAATGCTTATAGGTTCAACCCAATTGGGCTTGAGCCATGGTGTCAACCAAAGAAGAGAGAATTTAAAGGTGTCGAAACATGTATGGTGTCAAACTAGCGTGGAGAGAACAAGTACTGTACCAAACTAGTATCAGACCACTCAGAGGTATGTTTGGTATGAAACAAGTATTGTACCAAACCAGTCTCAGACTACCTCATAACTTGTATGGTGCGAGACCAGTACGGACAAAAACGGTATTGTACCAAACTAGTATCAAACCATCTATCGTTTCAAACAACAGGTTTCATACCAGTGAAACGCTTGGCCAGTTCAGTCCAGGCTTTGTGTATACACCGTCCGAAAGCCCAGCAAGTATGAGCCGAAGCTGCAAGTATGTGGGAGTTCCACTGGTGTATAGCCGCGTACTCAAAACCAACTAGCAAGGGTCACTGCCAAGAGAGAGTTTTCAGAGATGTTAAAGGTCATATGTACAGGTTGGGTTTATTTCATAAAATTAAAATATGAAGTAAAAGAATCACATTGAAATTATTTGCAACATTTTAGCATAACGCATTACGTCATAAATCACCGTCATAGCGCACCGATTAATTAAAGTTCGTATGACTTACTTCCCTTTGCTGTGACGTCACTCGTGATCCACTGAATGCGCCATGTAAAGTGCGTGAAGAGCGATTGCTGGTTAGAATTGGTGTTTTTCTTCAAATAAACGATCCTAAAGTCATTGTTTGGATTGACAGCGCATTTTCTTTATTGAATATGATTCATTTTATAAGAATATCAATTTGAAAAAAGATAAATTAATAACTTAACCCGTGAATTTGCATGGATTTGTCGTTGCGTAAACCTGTTCATATGAAAGGAACGGCTTGAAATTTGGACGATTTCCTTGAAATAAATGATTCTTAAGTCATTGTTTGGATTGACAGTGAATTTTCTATACTGGATATTTTTCATATTATAAGAATATCCATTTGAAAAAAATAAATTAGTGACTTAACGCGTGAATTTACAAGGATGTGTCAATGCGTTCATATGAAAGGAACGGCTTGAAATTGGGACGATTTTCCTCAAAATAGCAATCCTTTAGTCAATGTTTGGATTAACAGTGCATTTTCTTTATTGAATATGTTTCATAAAATAAGAATATTTTTCTGAAAAAAAGTAAGTGACGTAACGTTAAATTTGAAAGGATTTGTAAATGTTTTCATATCTAAGAATCGGCTTGAAATTTTGACGATATTTGTGAAAACAGCTATTTTTTTTATTAATATTTGTTGGAAAAAAAAACACGAGTACTTTTTCGACAATGATCGTGTATTAGCATTAAAGTTTTAATTGAGTAGTAAACAAAGACATAGATCTGAATAAACGAATTGTCTTAAAACCGTACATCGTATAACTATTAACTGTCCAATTCACCCTGCATTGTCTTATCAATACATGAAATGAAACGGGAGAAGATCATAAATTGCGAAGAAAAAAACCCTATTATAACCCAACTTACTTGTGATACGAAGGTTATCCTTTAACTCACATTTCCACCACACATCCAAATTTCAAAACTAAACACTGGCACATTCAAGAGTATTTGTTAAAGTCATCCGGCAACTTTCCAGTAACTCCACCCCCAGTAAGAGGTCTATGATTTCGAAATTGATTCCGATGTCGTCTTTCTAGATCAACTGTTTTGACTTAAGAATTGTTCTTCATATTCACTTTACAATTATGTTCGTTTTCTCTCGTGTAAGTAGCCTTGACACTTGAGCATTTAATTTTCGGACAGGTTTAATAATTAACAGCTAAAACAAAAAAATCGTCATAGTTTATTTTACTAACAAACCTTAATTAAAAATATTTGAATTTATTTTTCATGATTTTGGAATTTAAATATCAATTTGACAAAACTTGATTTTGATGTTAAAACGTTTGTTTTTGTTGAAAACATAGAGTTAATACTGTTTTGGTGAATACTGATTATCATATACTTATTGAAGTGTCAAACTATTCTAATAGAAAAGACAACATGTTCACTTTTTTTAATATCATAACGACAAAGTATCAGACGTAAGTCACATTGAGAGATAAATATGTCCTCACACCTTATCAATCCAAACATCCTGTGAGAGTTTGGTCTTAATTGGTTATATCTTAACAATGGAATGGAATAGCAGAATGTGTCAGATCTGTTAATTAACAATAGAGATATTTAAGAGATTAACGCCAGAGGCTATCTTTCGCCTAAACAATAAAGGACTTGACACTTGAAACATACTGTGCAAATGTGGCAGATTGGTGTTAATTTGCATCACGACCCTTAATCCTTGTAATGTCCGATGTTTGTTGATTGACCCTTTGTATGTGAGGTAAACTGACAATTATCAATTAAATTGTAAACAAAGAGATTATGCTCAAATGTGTAAATTATATACTTAGTGATCTTATTACTCAATTATCAACATAAATTTGTAATAATCATGTTTGAACACCTGCATTTCAGTGTGACATACGTCATTTAAACCAATATTACCAATGGCAAAAAAATGAGGTGTGTATAATTCCGAAATGCAGACATTTTCATTCAAAGACAACGGCAGAAAAAGAAAGCTTGCTTGTTTTAAACGGCTTGTTATCATGGCAATCAACGTACATTTTTCATTTTGTCTCATTTATGTATAATGACAACGTTTCTACGATTATGTTAAAACATAAAACAAGTATTGCAAATAAGAACAAGATGCATTTAAGCGTTTAAAACCAAAAAAACATGGCAATACAATAACTTATGATGTTGGATGAAATTAACATATTCTTGCAACCCTTTGAATTCTTACGTAATATAATCGTAAAGCAGCCTAATTAAGTATTCCTAACTAACTATGTAGCATAGTTAATCTGTTCCAAACAAAACTAGCTTGGCGAGTAAGAGAGTCATTCAAGGAAATTAACTTTCAAAAAAGGTCTTATCAACGTGATTTTATCCTTTTCTTGAATTTATCTACATCTACACAGTGCAAATTCTATATAAAGATCTAGCAAGTCTACACGAGGCTCTAACACCCCAAACTAACAGTCAGGAATTGTTTTAATCACGAACATCAGTTCACCACAACGTTAATCTTGAAAAATATTTTTCTTTACCTGAGATTATGTGGGAAACAGCGTAACAAAAGGACTTCAGGCTTAAATTATCATTAGCAACTTGGTACATTGGGTAATAAAACAACGACTTTTGATAGATATTTGGGGTCATTCCGAAATACAATGTACACATTCGCGCGTCACACCTATGTCTTGACACATGATTGTATGCTTTATCGCTTGATTGGTGTTTCAAAGTTAGATTAGCTTTGTCTTGTTTGCATTGACTGTCTTGAAACGAATACATCAAGGTAAAGTGAATGTTGTGGGTGTGTTTCAAATAAGGGAAATATAACAGTTACTCAATAAGTAGAATGAATTTGAAGCGTCTTCACCTGTATAAATTACTTTGAATTGAGTCCGATCATTTAAAGATCAATAAAATCAATTCTCTGGAAACGCCTAACAATGCGGAAACTTGCTGTCTTCAAAGTGAAAGTAACACAGCCTACTGTTCTTGTTTGGGAATATATCGTTTGCTTATTTGTAAAGTAAACACGGTCCAGTTTACTTATCGAAACTTTTTGCAGCTTTTATGTTCGTCGGAAAACGGGAGAAACTCGCATTCCTGCGACCAAAAGCAGAATAACACCAGAAGACCTGTCAAAATAACATGTTCAATATCAAATTTACGTTTCCCAAAACACAATTCATCACTTAAAATGTCCGAAATTTGTGCAAAAACACCGTCGTTACTGAGAACTAGATTCTTCTTTCTGATAGTTCATATGACTTTGAAGCACAAATGACGTCACAACAAGGGAGATAAGTCATTCACAAAAATCGATAAAGGTGAATAAAAGTAGTCAAAAACAACCTTTTTCGCTTCTGTATGAGAAAAAAATCATTACCTCCGTCATAACGAAACCATAACCTAATTCAAAAACCATAATTAAAGAAAATTTTGTTTACCGGGAAATATGACCTTTAACTCTCGGAGATGTAGGAACAGTCTCCCAGAAAATTGAATGCGTCGGCCTTTTATACCCTAATTTGTACCACGTGATGAAAGGGATATCACTGTAAGAAGTTAGTCTGGTTCCCGATTTTGCTGATTACAAAGCAAAGGTCTGGCAGGGTCTAAAAATGGCGTCGTCTACTGTAAGCATTGTTTTCATGATTTTCTCAAAGGAATTATCTAGATTGGATTGATCAGCCTAAAAAACTTATGATCAATGCTCAGTTGATTAATATGAGTTTGATGTGTTTGTAAAATATTAGCGTCCTTGCAGTTTTCCTGAAAAGCTGTACTTTGTCATGTAATTTCGCGATCAACTTTGTTATCTCGCCATTATCTGCTGTTAGAAAAACTAAACTTCATTCCCAATTTCTGCTTAAATTTGTCTATACACCATACATTGATAGCCAAAACCAATGTTTACATGTTGAAATTGCTGTTGAAATTGCTGATCAATCTTGTTGCATTGTTATTTTATATTAAGTATTCATCCTAAACTATTGACCTCCACTTTCCAGTCAAGTATCTTTAATATCTAAGGTCAGTCCATGCGAAAGGCTGCAGGTCCTCGGACATGTGTGGCAATAAATGGTGAGGTCTGGCTATGATGTCTGTTTTTACAGTCATATTTGAAAGATTACTGGCTTTGGACTGGCAATTATTGCTGGCTTTTAGCATGGACAGTTTAAGGTTAAGTTCTTATTCATTGTCAACTCTTTGCTCTTAATACCACTTTAAAACCCCTTCTGCATTCCTTTTAAGCATACGTGCAGGAAATAGGCAGAGCGGGTCGGACAGGTAGCCATGCTGAAGCGATATTGTTTTTCAACAATACAGATGTTGGACAGCCAGCAGTCCACAAGGATATGAAGAATTATTGCATTGACACAGTGAAGTGCAGAAGAGAAATGATAAACCATTACTTTGGTTTTATGACACAAGACAAGCCACAAATATGTTGCAACTACTGTGCCAATCAGATTGAACTTTCTTGCCACTTTTCAAGCTTAAGTTTAAATTGACTGGTTTGAATAATGTGTGACAGTATTGTCTACTGATTTAAAGTGTAGATACTACAAATCAACAGTTTAAAGCATGACATTAACACTGAGTGGACTTGATTTACAATAAAACAATCATACATACAAGTGATGATACAACTGTAACATAAGTAAGGCCAAAAATAAAATATCTTTGTTTCTCCTTCCCGGCCATGGAAAAAGGGTTGGGTAGGTAGGTAGGAAACATATTGTTTTTATTTGATTTCTTTTTGTATCTATATCACATCTTATCAACAATGTAGTTTTCAACTTATCTGAGAATTAGTTGCAAACAGTAAGTTTCTTTATTTTGACAACCAGAGGCAGACATTTCTGACCAGGAATGACCGGTGTACTGGAATATTGTTGAAAAGTCCTAGCAAAAGGAATTTAAGCCAAAAAATAATTTTATGTCAAGGCCGAAAAAATAAACTGGATAAGGGGCAATTTGGGTAGAGAGGTAGGGAAGGAGAAACAAATTTAACTTATTTTTTGCTTAACCAAAAAGGTATGGAATTAGCCTTAACTTAATACATGTAGTCGATGATTTTGTTTAAAGAACATACATATTACTGCTTAATAATCATTATAAGTGCCAAATAAGTTTTAGCACAGCAACGCTTTTGTAAACATGTTTTTTTATTACCTTTGTAAACTTGTATGTAAACCATCTTCTCATTCTATTGTATTTATTTGTAAAATAGCAGTTTTTAGTTTTGAGACAATTTGAAAACACTATATAATCTTCTTTGTTAGTTTTCAAAATGATATACCACATGCTTTAGGCTATTTGAATTATCACATATTGATAGAAATTAGATTGTTCAAAACCGGAAATAGTTATTTCATTTCTCATATTGATAAAAAATTAAATTGTTCAAACCTAAATTAGTTATTTCTTTCTCAACCATAACATCCTTTAAAACTCATAATAAAGAAGCATTTTATGATGGCTCATCCAACTGAACAATTTCTCAATGTCTAACTTTGTAATTGGGTTTTTGGGAACTTTTTTCATCAATTGAATCTGGCGATTCTCAACATGCACAAATGGCTTCGTATTTCTCAAGTCTTTGATGATTTTCAACTCATCATCATGGGATGAGGGTCGTTTGTGCTTCTGTGATCTATGGATCACATGTGTCTCTGAATCAAAGTTTGAAGCGATTTCTTCCATGCCAAAAAATGCACTACTTCTTTTCATTATGGAGGATTCTGTGATGTTTGAACACATAGATTTCAAATGACTTTTTGTCAACCTGACAAGATACTCCATCTGAAGATCTGCTGGGATAAAAGTTGAGCCTGTGTTAACAAACAGTCCATAAAATGATTCACAAGCATTTTTTTCACTGAGCAAAGCAAACTGCTGGCATAAGAACCTCATAATCTCCAATGCATATTTGGACTGATTGTTATGTCCTTTTAAAACAAGCATGATGTATTTCATAGTGCATAACATTCTTACACGGCTAGGAGATTTGATGATGTCAGCCAAATTGAGAAAAAGCAATCCTAACTCCAAGACAATTTTCCCATAGCATGTAACACCGTCATTGTTGATTATAGCTTCTTCATTTCTGATATGACCATGGCTTTCTGTGACAGCTGTAGAAACAATTTGACTTGCCAAATGGTAAAGCCACTGTTTGACTTCTTCGTCAGTTTTGATGTTTTCAAAGTTTTTTGGTTTTTCATTCAGATGAGAAATTCCAAGGAAGTTACAAGCAGCTTCTACCACATATGCGCGAGTGAATGAATCAGCTAGCTCCTTACAGTTATCGAAGTGGTTTTTGACATCCTCACCATCAGCATCCTTTCTCATGAGTCTAATTTTCTGAGCATGCAAAGTAAAAGATTCAGTGTTTGCTTTGTTATACAAAATTCTGTAAAATGCTGTCAGAAGTGTCATTTGAAGGTGAAACAACTCGAATGTGATCGGTGACAGGTTTTCTAGTCTTTCTGATGAAGTGAATGCAGCTGCCCTCAGACGTTTAGCACCATAGAAACGGTCTCTTGTCAATTGGTCACCTCCTATGTGAACATTTGGTACTGGTAGATTGCAAGACTTGTAAAGTGAGTCGCACAGGCTTTGGTAGGAGTCTAAAATGTCTACAACGTCAGCATATTTCTGCTCATTTTTCCTCATCACAGGGAGAGGGATGACCTTATTTCTACTTTGAATTTCACTTGGCATGTCCCTAGAAAGATCTTTTTTCACCCCAGATTTGGCAGATTTGAGCCAAGGAAAGAAGTCAATCAATATTTCTGATACAAGAGCTGTCATGTCATATCTAACCACACTCCAGTCATTGTCGTTCATCACAAAAGATTCAACTGGCAGCAGTCTTAAGTCACACTGGGGAGTAACTTCTGAACGTCCATCAAACCTTACATTCTGTATAATTACAGCAGAACCAAACCAGTGCTCCATGCGTGAAGAAGTGTTGTGCCTTTCATGAGTTACACCAACTCGAAAATTAATATTGTCCCCAACAATCCTGAATCGCTTGCTGTTTTTCACCTGGTCGATAAGTTCACTGTTGAAACTTCCCGATATGGCAGTCATGGTGTCCAACATGGTGGAATGGCTGACAGTTACACCCAGTGGCTGGAGACGGTCATACACCTGAAAAGCAAACCAGACAGAGTTTATAAAAATACACTTGAAAGTGTCAAACGGAATTTTCTATGCGAGAAAGTTATCAACATATGAAAATAACTTGTTATTTTATGCAGTGTGCATGCAGGCTGTCATCTGCCTCAACCAGAACAATAATGGGATTTTTGTTTTAACAAAAGGTGGAACAAAGTAGAGATATATGTAAACAAATAATATTACTTTCATTTTTGAAGAGTCTTAATGCTCTATTCATCTAAAAGGGAATAGAACAAATACATAAGTAATAGTATGTGGCTAATTGATAACATTATTCAACTTATAGTTACATATTATTTTATAAAATATATCACATGAAAATTAATTTACACTTAAATATAACGACAAACTTTAGATATGCACTGATTTTTGAATGACACTTTACTATTGAATATTAAGAGTAATTCACCTCTTTGAACCAGAAGAACTTGGAATAAAACAGGAAACTCCTCACCTGAGGTCATCTAGAACTCCAACTGATGACCATGGAAAAATGATCGAACGGAACTGAATAACAAGATAAAACAGAAACTATAACAGCAATTGTAACATAAACAAAATAATATATAACAACAAACTTTTTCAATTGTTTATCTATGGTAGCACTTTGCCAGATTTCGTGGTTGCCATCTTGTTCTCATAGTAAGAACCGGTCAAAATGTTGTTGTTTTTTTCCAAAGGATTTAACTTTTGCATATAGACAGATAAAATTGAATATGAAATCCAATATTTTCATTTTTACACTTTGCAGAAAAAAACAACAGTATATGCAAAAACCATAACATAATACTAACTGCAACAGAAACGTTCAAACAATTTCATTATACCTTTTGGTGAGTCTGCTCATTAGCTAATGACATTGTGATGACTCTCTGTACTAGGGACAGTTCATGGAAACGTTGCTTCATTAAAATACCGTACAGGCACCCAATGACAGGTCGAAGGGCTTCTGTTGCCCGATGGTTGCCAATTTTGCCTGTAGGAAGGCTCACTGCCAAAAGTATGTCCAACAAGAATGGCTGTCTTTCATGTATTTCCATCACAACAGCATCCCATTGAAATTCAGCCAAGTCGGTATAAGACTTCCGGTGAAGAACACTACGTCTTGAAGCACAGTCTCTTGCAGCTAGTTCAGCATCGTACAGCATGATACACTCAATTTCTTCCCGAAGGCTTGACTCCATGATAGACTGGGCTATGTTGCTTGAGTTGCTAGTACCTAAAATGGTGACAAAAATATTCTTACGAAAATATCAAATGTCTTTATCACATATTCAGATCATTTATATCATATCTATTGAATTCCATATTTTTTCCCCAGGCTATATACCTACTGCATAACGTGTGCCAGAGAGCAACACCAACAATACGAAACAAACAATGAACATAGCCAGAGATAGTACTGCTGATGTACATGTATATCTTTAAAAATACTATCTTGCAATGGCCAATATGGCAGTTTATTCAATTTCTAAACCACCATTTCTTGTGTGTAATAACACTGCAGAGAAGCCAAGAAACAATACTTACATAGAAGGTCTATCAGATGCACTCTTTCACTAGCTGACAATTTCGCAAAACGTCGAAGGCGTTTCAGGGCAGCAGTGTTCAACAACGTGGCTCCTCTGCTAGCACTTTCCTGTTAACAATAAATATGGTTAAATACAAAACTATGCTCATAATGGAGAATCCAGGGTTAGGCTAGTTAATACCCTGTTTTTTCAATACACCACTTTGGCCTGAATTTGGGCTAAACGAGAGGTCAGGAAGGCCCGACCTGATCAATCGGCTGGTCATGCCTTGTCATGGGCAACTTGTTTTTTCATCAATCTTCCACCATACAACATATTTTCAAATTTATTTGAAATTTCTTCACCTTTAGTACCCCATGACGGTGGCCCATGGGTCAATCAGATGAAAGATTTGGTGTTTGATTGACATTCTGTACCATCCCAAATTTTTGTCGCTTGCTTGGAATGACATCTTTTGGGACACATTTGTCCAGTCTAGCCCTTTCACCCTGAGTATACCATCCTTGTAACCCTGACTTGATCTGCGATGGGTTTCCCCAGATTAAGTCCCCTTGTTGGGCTCCATGGTGGGCGGGGACCAAGGATGGTGAACTTGTTAAACTAATATGGAATCCCATAAAAAAGCTGCCAAGCGTACCCTTTCTGACAGCGATTCAGAGGCAGAGTCTTCTCCGTCACCACTAAATTTTCCACGATTTATTGTGGTTGAAGCAGAAGACTCAGTCAAACCAATTACACACATATCACCATTTGTTATCGAGAAAACAATCAAAAGTATTCTCGGTACACCAAAATCTGTCAAAAAACTAAAAAACAACACCATACTAATTGAATGCTTCACAAAGCAACAAACAATCAACATACTCAAACATAAAACTCTATTCAAACAAGCAGTCAAAGTATACCCACATCCATCACTCAACTCATGTAAGGGAGTCATCCGTTGCAAGGACCTCCATTACTGCTCCTCTCTTGACGACATCAAGGAGAACTTAAAGTCACAGTCTGTCACTGATATCAGACGCATCAGTGTCAAAAGAGATGGAGTGTTGAAAAACACTAACACATACATAATCACCTTCTCATGTCCCACAGTTCCACCTACACTTAAAATTGGATTTGAATCCTTTAAAGTAGACACATACATTCCTAACCCTCTTCGTTGTTTCAAATGTCAACGATTTGGTCACCACACCACAAAATGCACCAACACACCAGTCTGTGCTAGATGCGCATTTGTAGGCGCAGATCACAGCACTGAACACTGCACCGCACCTGCATGCTGTTTCAACTGCAAGTCCGGTCACGTTGCCTATGCGAAGGAGTGTCAAACTTGGAAAGATGAGAAGGATATCCTGACCATCAAGTACAAGGAAGGCATTTCCTTTGCAGAAGCACGCAAACTTGTCCTGCAACAAAAGCAAGACAAGGAAAGACTTGTCAGTGGGAACAGCTACTCAGCAGTAGCCTCCCCGAAGCAAGACTGCCATACCTGCGATCTTCTCCTCAAACTGCTTTTGGGGAAGTTTCCAGAAATGGCGGAGGAGCTGAAGGGCAAGGTCCCAGCACCACTTCTATCATCATACATAGCAAAACAACCACCTCCTACACCAAAACCTGCAACTGCACCCAAACCATCTACCTCTGCACCCAAACCTCAATCAGCACCAAAACCTTCTACTGCCACACCAAAACCTGCAACTACACCAAAAGATACTTCTGCACCAACACCTGCATCAACAACTAAAGCTAAACAACCTGCCTCTGAATCAAAGTCTAAACAACAACAAAAATCTATTTCTTCTTCCAATGGTCCATCTTCTGGATCAAAGGCAAACCCTTCTCTTTCTAAGAAAGAAAGGAAAAACCTTCAAAAACATAAATCTCTTTGTTCAAATGATGAACATTCAGGTGCTGCGACAAGTTCTGTCGCAAGAACCCCCATTGCAACTTCTAACAATTTTGAAGTTCTGGATGCAATGGACACTGAAGAGGTCCTTGAAGGTGACTCTTCAGATGTCGAGCAGTCCATATGGGGTGGTCCTTTGGATGATGGGGGGAAAAACCCAAATACCAAGGACCCCAAGTCACCTGCTTCTTAACCTTTTAATCTGCTGCAATGAATTATAGAATGCTTTTTTATACTTTTTTAATTTTACTTTTTAGCGCAATGGCTAATCCAATTATCCAATGGAACTGTCGAGGTCTGAAGGCCAACTTTGATGAGTTGTCACTTCTGATTAATAAACACAAACCTGCTGCACTTTGTCTTCAAGAGACATTCTTGAAAGAGGATGACACTATCTCCCTCAAATTTCATTCTATATACAACAAGATTTACACTGAAGGCAATAAAGCCCAAGGTGGAGTATCTGTCATTGTTAATAACAGTGTTCCTCACAGGCACATACAGCTTGATACTTCCCTTCAAGCTGTAGCTGTGAGATTATCTTTACATAACACTATTACCCTGTGCTCTTTGTATCTTCCACCAAATAAACCTATACACCAAGGTAGTCTTGATGATTTGATATCTCAACTACCTCAACCATTTTTACTTGTTGGTGGGTGATTTTAATACACATAACACCATATGGGGTTGTACAGATACAAACCGCCGTGGTGATCAAATAGAGAATTTTATGTCTGTAAATTCTCTTTCGTTCCTGAACGATCCAAGTGCAAAAACATATTTGCATCCAGCTTCAGGATCATATTCTTCTATTGACCTTTCTTTTTGCAGTCCAGTTCTTCTCCCTGATTTTTCATGGAGATGTTTAGAAGACACTTGTGGAAGTGATCACTTCCCTATTATTTTAAATGAAAATAAACCTTCAGTCCTTGATCGTCCTCAAAAATGGAAGTTGTCCAAAGCAAACTGGAGTAAATTCCAGATGCTTTGTGAACAGAATATTGTTCACCATGCGTTTGAGGACTGTGAGGACCCTTCCTTCCTTTTTTCTTCTTTATTGTTTGATGCAGCCAAACAGTCTATACCTCAGACCTCGACAAATCCCAAACGTCCAGATAAACCTTGGTTCACTTCTGAATGTAAGGAAGCCATTAGGGAACGAAAGGCCTCTTTCAGGAAATTTAACCTGAGACCAACACAAGAAAACCTAAACGACTTCCGTATCCGCCGTGCAAAGGCAAGATGCACAATTAAAACAAGTAAGCGCAAGTCCTGGAGAGATTATGTCTCTAGACTTAATAGTCGCACCTCAACCAAAAAGACTTGGGACATGATTCGTAAAATGAATGGCAAAGGTCCATCTCATATTAGTCACCTCACTTCAAACAACCAAGAAATAGATAACCCTCAGGACATAGCAGATACCTTGGCAGAGACTTTCTCGATAAAATCCTCTGCTGAGAACTACTCTACAAAATTTCAGACCTTTAAAACGAGAGCGGAGAAAACAAAGCTCAATTTTACTTCTAAAAATGAAGAGCATTACAACAAACTCTTCACTCTTAAAGAACTTCAATCTGCCTTGAAGAAATCCCATGACACTTCTCCAGGTCAGGACCAAATTCACTATCAATTCCTCAAGCACTTACCACATTCATCCCTTTCTATTTTACTCGATATTTTTAATAATGTTTGGCAGACTGGTGAATTTCCATCCAGCTGGCGAGAGGCTTTGGTCATTCCAATTGCGAAACCAGGAAAGGATGCCAAAGATCCAAACAGCTACCGACCGATTGCCTTGACAAGTTGCATCTGTAAAACTCTTGAACGGATGGTTAACGATAGGCTTGTTTGGTTTCTTGAATCCAACAACCTTATTGTATCTGTTCAAAGTGGCTTCCGCCGACAACGAAGTACGTTAGACCATCTTGTTCGGTTCGAAACGTATCTTCGAGAAGCTTTTATTAAAAAGCAGCATGTAGTATCGGTATTTTTTGACTTGGAAAGTGCATATGATACCACTTGGAAACATGGTATACTTAAAGATTTACACGATTTTGGCCTCAGAGGCCGCCTTCCTATATTCATTGCAGCATTCCTGGATGAACGGCTCTTCCGCGTTCGTGTTGGGAACACCTTGTCAGGTGCTCGCGAGCAGGAAATGGGGGTTCCCCAGGGGTGTATTTTGTCTGTTACACTTTTTAGCATTAAGATAAATAGCATTGTTAAAGCTATAAACCCTGGAGTGGACTGCTCCCTTTATGTAGACGACTTTGTTATTTGTTTCTGTTCCAGAAACATGGATATTATTGAACGCCAACTACAGCAATGCCTTAATAAATTACAAATATGGTCAGATGAAAATGGGTTCAAGTTTTCCAAAACGAAAACCAAATGTATGCATTTTTGCAATCTTCGTAGATTGCATCCAGACCCCGATCTGACTCTAGGCAATACTAAACTAGAAGTTGTGCCAGAATTCAAATTTCTTGGAGTCATTTTTGACAAAAAGCTTTCTTTCTTACCTCATATTAAATCTCTTAAAAAGAAATGCCAAAAAGCAATGAACATTCTTAGAGTTATTGCACACTCTGATTGGGGAGCTGATAAGAAGGTCCTGCTAAGGCTATATCGATCCCTTATTCGATCAAAACTTGATTATGGTTCTATAGTATATGGATCAGCCCGTAAATCCTATCTCCAGCTGCTAGATCCAATACAAAACCAATGTTTAAGGCTTGCCCTAGGCGCCTTTAGAACATCTCCTGTTAACAGCCTCTATGCAGAGGCTAATGAACCTTCTCTATATTACAGAAGGGAAAAACTATCTCTTCAATACTTTTTAAAATTGAAATCCAATCCTTTTAACCCTACTCATCGAGTAGTTTTTAACCCCCAATACAAACGCCTTTTTCAACAGAAACCAAATGCTATTGCCCCATTTGGTATTCGCATGGAGCCCATTATAGATAATCTTGGGGTAGACACTGATTCCATAGCCCCGTACAAGTTATCTGACATACCTCCATGGACACTGGACACAGCAAACTTTTTATTTGATCTTACCTCTGATAAGAAATCAGAAACAGATAGAGCTATCTTTCACAGTAAATATAGAGAGATAAAAGAACAATATTCTTCCTACAAACCTATATACACTGATGGATCCAAGGACGGTGATTTCGTTGCAGCTGCTGCTGTATATGGAGAAAGGGTTAAGAAATGCCGCCTTCCAGACAAGTCTTCTATCTTCTCTGCAGAGATAAGGGCTATTGATCTAGCCCTTAACCTGGTGGAAAATGCAAATTCCACCCGATTTATTATATTTTCTGATTCTCTATCAGTACTGCAAGCCTTATCAAATCAAAAGTTGGAGAACCCTTTGGTATGCCAAATTATTCAAAGGATCTCTCATATTTTGTCTTCAAACAGACTTGTGTTCTGTTGGCTTCCAAGCCACACTGGTATCATGGGTAATGAACATGCGGATAGATCCGCTAAATCAGCTCTTAACCTTCCCATTTCAGATTTTAAAGTACCATACACCGATTTTAAACCTTCTATTTTAACTTACATCACATCCATCTGGCAATCAAAATGGAATGCTGATGTTTTTAATAAATTGCATTCAATTAAGCCTACCCTCGGAGAATGGTACCCTTCTTACAGATCCATACGAAGAGAGGAAGTTACAATTGCACGAATCCGAATTGGTCATTCATACATTACACACTCCTGGCTCTTGGCTAAGGAAGATGCACCTGAATGCATTCCATGCAATGCACCCTTTACCATCAAACATATATTGCTAGATTGCATTGATTTTCAAAGAATTCGTGCAAAATATTTCAATGTCAACACTATTTTTGAGCTTTTTGAGACTGTCAGGATTGAACTAATTCTTTCCTTTCTCAAAGAGGTTGGGATTTACAATAAATTGTGATTCCTTACACATTCTAAATATATGTACATTTATCAATATCATTTTTCATCACACACTATTTATTTCATATCACACATTCATTACAAACAATCTATCAACAATCATTAATTTTTTACACATTTTCTACTACTTTTGTCATTAAATACAAATTCTTATTTATTTTTTCTTTAAACAAATACATTTTAACCTGTTAATATTTTAAATATCCATTCATCCACATCATCATAATGCGCGGTAAATGACCTTAGCTGTCGATGCGCCTTAAAACACCATTCATTCATTCATTCATTATGCTCATAATGATCATAACAATGAACATATAGGTTTTGATATTGAAATTAAATTATAATTAGTTATCACATATTTGAATTCTCCTAGCCAACTACAAACAGAGGTCAAAGGTAAAAAATAGACCAAAATATATTGAAAAGTTTTCGTAAATGGCAGCATCCATGATTGATGTAAAAAGGGGAAACGAGTTTTGTCAACATAAGCAAAAAAAACACCATAAATCATACATGATAGAGGCCCATCTAACTCAAATGCTAGAGGACTAAGTAATCGAGAATCAGGCATTCAAATCTCAAATAAAACCAGTGATGATTAGTAGACATTGAAAGTCTGGTGGTCTGTTATCACTCACTCACTCGCTCGCTCGCTCGCACGCACACACACATCTGACATGTGAAGAAGCTGTCAGCCAAGTGACGTGATTGAGGTGTTATCTTGAACTTATTTAAGCCAGGAATGCTGTCTTGTGCACTGGTTGCAATGGTATGATGAAGTATTTTTGTCTTCCATACACAATAGTTTGGGTATGAATACAATTATGATACAATTATGATATAGACATGCAATAAACATTTCATTTGTGACTTCAAAACTACCTTCAAATCATTTTTTGGTGTCACAAATATCCACTCTCCCTCCTGATGTTCAGATGACTTCAACCTGTAATATCATATAAAAATAACCATTTCAAAAACATAATTCTACCATGAAGCAAACTGACATTCTTACCGAGGGTTATTGTCCCGATATACCATGGTCAACAAATGACATCACTTAATGATGTCACTATCAAAACTTGCTTATTTGTTTTAGATATATTTACAAAATAATAACAAGAAGTGATATAAACATATTGTTCTGTCATAATTAGTACTGATTCATTCAATGTTTAAACCAACTATTGGAGAACATTTGTATAAAACAACCACATCGAGATATCATTTGATTTATTGTGCACATGAAAACTAAATGCGATCAATACATTTTCTCATGGTAGTTGACATTGGTGTTAGCGTTGGTTATTGCAGTAAAAACCAACGTTATGTCGTTGTCGTTGCTTGTTATCAAACCACTCGGGCTAGAGCCCTCGTGGTTTAATTTATAAGCATCGGAACTCCAAACCGTTGATTATTACTGCAATGACCAACGCTAACATGTCAATTATTTCCATTTGCATCTTACAGATATCAGGCCAATTTATCTTAATGTAGAATCTAACCTTAGTCACAATTCAAGCTGTTTGAAGAAATGTGGACAATAAACAATAACAGGAGGGCAAACATAACTGCTCATTTTCAGTGGGCTAAAATACAAACGATGCCCTTTTCATCTACCATATAAAGGAGATTGCAGAAGTAAACTTAATCCTAAATGGTTAAAACTTTTGATTACAAAATAAATTGTGTTTAACATAATGTTTGATGTATATGATAATAAATGATTATTAATGCAGTTACCCAGTGTTCTTAACAGGAAGCGTCAGTTCCGTCTGTGTTCCCGTACTGCAAAATGTGGGCTTAGATGAGCTTTGCTGGGGCTGCTGAGACTCGACAGCATTAGTTGGTGCCAGAAGCAGTCTCTGCGCAAGACTTTTGCAAGCATGACCTGTAAACCACAAGAAGAAACAAGTGAAAATGCATTATATTAAATTGTTTAACATTGGATAACTTTACAATTGACTTAGGGGTACTTAAATTTATCAATTGAATCAAAATAAAACTATCTATTCATTACCAGAACAAAGTATTTTCAAGATTTGCATGATCTATCTTTTTTTGGACAAACATTAATTCTGTAATTTTTGTTCAATGCTTTACCATGAGTTTAGTAAAAAATATACTACTTAGGTTGAATTATAATTATAAATTACATTTTATGGCTATAACCATCTAATAACTTACCATTTCTCACTGATGATGGGAATTTTTTACAAAGCAGCATCGAACACGTTTCCCAATATGTGTTCAACGACTCCATCCCTCTTGGTGTGGTCTTAACATATTCTTCAACAAATTCCTTCTCCTCTGTTGACCATACAGCCTTTTTCACGTGCTGAAATAAATAAATATCAAACATAGGAATTAAATAGTTAAACTGATATATATAAATATGTCTTAACAGGCCATGAAGTGGCATGTGGACTGTAAAATACAAATGTCTTTACTCAGGTTGGTCGAGCTTTGTGTAGGTAAATGTCTTTCGCCATGTCTGATAATACATATATTTCTTAACACCTAACCGATAATAATTATAATTAGTATCTTACCGATAATACTGGTCTTTTGTTGATGTGGGTAGGGGTCTTCCCAGTGGGAGTTGTCGAGGCCCTGTCCCTCTTAACACATTTTTTTGGAGTCACATTACTAGGCCTAACGTATCCATGATCATGTACACTTGGAGGATGACGGTCAGCAGAATCATCCGCACTTTTTGGTGAGGCCTTCCCGTAAGAGTGGTCTGACGGGTTTTTCTTGTACAGTGAAGATATTGTAAACATATTAATTTCAAGTATTTTTAGTATACAACGTATCCATATTTAATTATTTTAGTGAGAAGATATTATCATTTAAGATGAATTAGTACTTGCAAAAAAATGCCAAACTCGACTTTTGCCAATAACAATTTGAAGTTGAAATAATCCGAAATGATTAAAGTAATCCGAAATAATGGTTTATCCGAAATCCACTATATAAGCTTTTTACATCAATTCTCGAAAAAAGCAATGTTGATCAATGGTCAAAGAGTATTTGAATTCCATCCTTTGCTTAATCTATGCCTAAAAATGTCATCCGTTGCTATTGATCATTTATTCAAAATGAGTTTCTTTCTTATTTTAATGTAAAAATCTTACCCGCAGCGTGCCGCCATTTCCAGCCCACGCCTGACCCTTACGTAGTGATAGGGGAAGGAACTCCAGACTATGTAAGAAGTTTGGCGATTTATAGTACTGTACTGAACTCAATGAGCGTCTATTGACTTGGACTATTTTACCGAACATCGACAGAGTCGAAGTTTTCAAAGATTACTTATCAATACAGTTTAATATTGGAATATAAACAAAGGAAACCTTATTTCATATCAATTGCAAACACTTACATTACGGAGGATGTTTGAATAGTGAAGTATTAGTCGATAAAGCGGTCTTTTCGTTGATCTTTGTCTCAAAATGCTTGCTGAGCAAAGGGAATAATTAAACGGACATTATTTGACAACAAGGAATATAACTGAAGGAATGTAATTTCGTCACATTACCCACGTCTCCGATTTCAGGCGTCCCGCATGATTGATGTTATTTTAGCTGTCACACTTAGTCATTCTCCCTGGATACGAACCAGTACTACCAGTTGTTTTTAACCTGGAACTAGCTATCCAGGCGTAATGCTGTTTCCACATGGCGTTTTCCTACAAAGGACAGCAATTACTACCATTTTTTTCTGGTCTTTGGTATGACCCTATCGGGGTTGAAACCTCGATCTCCTACACCAGATGTGGTGTCAAACGTGCACATGAATATTGGGATATGAAAAATATATACATAACACTTTGATATGAATGAAAACATTAATGGTTTTACTATCTGTAAAACATGATCATTAATACTAAAAAAAAAAAAATAGTTTTACTACCTGTAAAACAGAAACATTAATACAAAAATATGGCAAAGTTTTACTACCTGTAAAACAACTGAGTATTAAACGAAAAATAAAATCCAATGTTCATGTGAGTATCTATTTATACTGAACGGTGATAGACACCCGTCATTAGCCACAACAAACTTAATGTCTTCCGGCTTAATCTGAGCTGTTGCCGGTACGAAATCTGTCATTTTGATTTCGAAATTTGTAACCTTAGAACTGACCCACATCACCTTCTCCCCATCTATATCAACGTTCAAACTTCGCTGGCCATCATTGACCTGACACTTAAGGGTCATCGCATGTGTTATTCCTTCGGTACTAGCAGCTGGTTTCGGCAGAGGTAGCGAACTTGTTGATACATTGGCAGCTTTCTTCACCGGCGCGACAACTGGATTGGGCATTGTCCGTTTCCTTACGGTTGGGGCGCATATCTCGCTCATCTCACTGTCACTATCCTGTTCTTCCCCAACACCCACGTCTGGCTCCTCCTCCCAATCACTCTCCTCTTTCGAATTAGTCCCCGATACTGGCTTTCTCGCTGTATACTTTATGTTGGGTCCGGCACCATGCTTGGTCTTCAGATGTCTTGTCAAGTATTCTCTTTTCTTAAAACTCGCACTGCATTGGCCACAGTCAAACCTAGTCTTCGCACATTCGACCAGGTGCGTTTCGAACTTTCCTTTTACATCTTCTTTACAAAGAGGACAGATGACTCCTTTTCTTGGGCTTGACCTGCAAGTATAAAGTTCAAAATCCTTAAGCCATGTAGGTCGTTTCCTAATTCTACCTTGACGGTCAGTACTATCTATTTCCTCGTTATCAACAGTTTCATTTACACATGCCTCGGATAAAGAACTTGTATTACCAGTAACCTCGCCAGGTAACGTCTGATCTTTTGCCTTTCTTAGTCTATCAATATGAATGACTTGTACTGAACCATTTCGGCCACACTCGACATTAAACAACACGTTGGACAATCTTTCTACAATATCGTACGGGCCACGCCAATAACATGAAAACTTTGAGGAACATCCTGATTTCCTGACTGGGAAATAAACATATACTTTGTCACCCTTTGAAATGTTTTCATAGAAAAGTTTCCTATCATGATATTTCTTTTGTCTATTCATTGTTTTCCCAGTATGGCTTCGAACAAACGTATGAGCCACTTCTAATCTCTCACGCAATTCCCAAGCCCATTGATGTATTGGGATAGGTTTAATGGCCGAAGGCATTTCAAACATAAGGTCTAGAGGCGTTGATGTTTCTCGACCCAACATTAGCATGTTTGGACTCATGCCAGTTGTTTCATGTTGGGCAGACCTATACGCCATCATCACATGAGGCAAGTGCTGATCCCAATCTTTGTGATTGTCATCAACATAAGCTTTCAACATACTACATAGCGTTTGGTTGAACCTTTCCACCATACCATCTGATACGGTGTTGTGTTAGTTTTTTCTATTTGCAACAAGTTACACATTTCAGTGAATAACTGGCTTACGAATTGTCGACCCTGATCGGAGTGTATTTTGTTCGGCACACCGAACCTAGATATAACTTTACTGAACATGATTTTTGCAACTGTTCGTGCCTCAATATTCGGCATTGGAAACGACTCGGTCCACTTTGTGAAATAGTCCGACACAACAAGAATGTATCTGTTTCCAGCCTCTGTCAAACGTAATTCACCAAGAATATCAACCGCGATTCTTTCCATTGGGTAACCGCTCCTGATAATAGTCAGTGGTGCTTTCCGCGTTTTCTTTGGCTCTTTTTTTGTCTTAAACATACTTCACACCCAGATACATATATATACTCCCTGTAAACCTGGCCAGTAATACCTTCGTCTTACTTTCTCAAGCGTTTTCCGTACGCCGAGATGACCTGAGGGTTTAGCATCATGCAACTGTTTCAGAACAACACGACGATGTGTAAGTGGGACAACTGCCTGCCATAGTATAGTTTTGGTCTCGGTTTCTTCCCATTTACGACACAACAAATTATCAACAATTGCCATTCTGGGCCATTGGTTCCATAAAGATTTTACCAAATGACTCTCAGAAGAAATTTCCGAACTATCTGGTCGTACACCTGTTTCAACCCAAGACTTAAACTTGCTTACATCAACATCACTTTTCTGTATTTGTAGTAAACTAATATCAGCTACATCATTCTTCCTTTCATGAGAAGGGTAAACAGGAAATATGGTGTTACATTCAACACGTTCTCCGTGTTCCTTGTCAGCGCATTGGTTGCATGCAATCCTGCTCATACCATCAGCGTTTTTGTGCGATTTACCCGCACGATGTTCCCCCCCCCCCCCCATGGCAGGGCGGGGGGTTAGAAATTGTCCTGCCACTGCGCTGCTGAGTGGTAAAACCCCACCAAGTGCCTGCCCGTTTGCCGTGGGCTGCGACTCGTGTCGCCTGATGCAGGGATCCTGGTGGTTGAGAGAATCCAGGGTTAGGCTAGTTAATACCCTGTTTTTTCAATACACCACTTTGGCCTGAATTTGGGCTAAACGAGAGGTCAGGAAGGCCCGACCTGATCAATCGGCTGGTCATGCCTTGTCATGGGCAACTTGTTTTTTCATCAATCTTCCACCATACAACATATTTTCAAATTTATTTGAAATTTCTTCACCTTTAGTACCCCATGACGGTGGCCCATGGGTCAATCAGATGAAAGATTTGGTGTTTGATTGACATTCTGTACCATCCCAAATTCTTGTGGCTTGCTTGGAATGACATCTTTTGGGACACATTTGTCCAGTCTAGCCCTTTCACCCTGAGTATACCGTCCTTGTAACCCTGACTTGATCTGCGATGGGTTTCCCCAGATTAAGTCCCCTTGTTGGGCTCCATGGTGGGCGGGGACCAAGGATGGTGAACTTTTTAAATTAATATGGAATCCCATAAAAAGCTGCCAAGCGTACCCTTTCTGACAGTGATTCAGAGGCAGAGTCTTCTCCGTCACCACTAAATTTTCCACGATTTATTGTGGTTGAAGCAGAAGACTCAGTCAAACCAATTACACACATATCACCATTTGTTATCGAGAAAACAATCAAAAGTATTCTCGGTACACAAAAATCTGTCAAAAAACTCAAAAACAACACCATACTAATTGAATGCTTCACAAAGCAACAAACAATCAACATACTCAAACATAAAACTCTATTCAAACAAGCAGTCAAAGTATACCCACATCCATCACCCAACTCATGTAAGGGAGTCATCCGTTGCAAGGACCTCCATTACTGCTCCTCTCTTGACGACATCAAGGAGAACTTAAAGTCACAGTCTGTCACTGATATCAGACGCATCAGTGTTAAAAGAGATGGAGTGTTGAAAAACACTAACACTTACATAATCACTTTCTCATGTCCCACAGTTCCACCTACACTTAAAATTGGATTTGAATCCTTTAAAGTAGACACATACAATCCTAACCCTCTTCGTTGTTTCAAATGTCAACGATTTGGTCACCACACCACAAAATGCACCAACACACCAGTCTGTGCTAGATGCGCATTTGTAGGCGCAGATCACAGCACTGAACACTGCACCGCACCTGCATGCTGTTTCAACTGCAAGTCCGGTCACGTTGCCTATGCGAAGGAGTGTCAAATTTGGAAAGATGAGAAGGATATCCTGACCATCAAGTACAAGGAAGGCATTTCCTTTGCAGAAGGACGCAAACTTGTCTTGCAACAAAAGCAAGACAAGGAAAGACTTGTCAGTGGGAACAGCTACTCAGCAGTAGCCTCCCCGAAGCAAGACTGCCATACCTGCGATCTTCTCCTCAAACTGCTTTTGGGGAAGTTTCCAGAAATGGCGGAGGAGCTGAAGGGCAAGGTCCCAGCACCACTTCTATCATCATACATAGCAAAACAACCACCTCCTACACCAAAACCTGCAACTGCACCCAAACCATCTACCTCTGCACCCAAACCTCAATCAGCACCAAAACCTTCTACTGCCACACCAAAACCTGCAACTACACCAAAAGATACTTCTGCACCAACACCTGCATCAACAACTAAAGCTAAACAACCTGCCTCTGAATCAAAAGCTAAACAACAACAAAAATCTATTTCTTCTTCCAATGGTCCATCTTCTGGATCAAAGGCAAACCCTTCTCTTTCTAAAAAAGAAAGGAAAAACCTTCAAAAACATAAATCTCTTTGTTCAAATGATGAACATTCAGGTGCTGCGACAAGTTCTGTCGCAAGAACCCCCATTGCAACTTCTAACAATTTTGAAGTTCTGGATGCAATGGACACTGAAGAGGTCCTCGAAGGCGACTCTTCAGATGTCGAGCAGTCCATATGGGGTGGTTCTTTAGATGATTGGGGTAAAAAACCAAATACCAAGGACCCCAAGTCACCTGCTTCTTAACTTTTTAATCTGCTGCAATGAATTATAGAACGCTTTTTTATACTTTTTTAATTTTACTTTTTAGCGCAATGGCTAATCCAATTATCCACTGGAACTGTCGAGGTCTGAAGGCCAACTTTGATGAGTTGTCACTTCTGATTGATAATCACAAACCTGCTGCACTTTGTCTTCAAGAGACATTCTTGAAAGAGGATGACACTTTCTCCCTCAAATTTCATTCTATCTATAACAAGATTTACACTGAAGGCAATAAAGCCCAAGGTGGAGTATCTGTCATTGTTAATAACAGTGTTCCGCACAAGCACATACAGCTTGATACTTCCCTTCAAGCTGTAGCTGTGAGATTATCTTTACATAACACTATTACCCTGTGCACTTTGTATCTTCCACCAAATAAACCTATACACCAAGGTAGTCTTGATGATTTGATATCTCAACTACCTCAACCATTTATACTTGTTGGTGATTTTAACGCACATAACACCATATGGGGTTGTACAGATACGAACCGCCGTGGTGATCAAATAGAGAATTTTATGTCTGTAAATTCTCTTTCGTTCCTGAACGATCCAAGTGCAAAAACATATTTGCATCCAGCTTCAGGATCATATTCTTCTATTGACCTTTCTTTTTGCAGTCCAGTACTTCTCCCTGATTTTTCATGGAGATGTTTAGAAGACACTTGTGGAAGTGATCACTTCCCTATTATTTTAAATGAAAATAAACCTTCAGTCCTTGATCGTCCTCCAAAATGGAAGTTGTCCAAAGCAAACTGGAGTAAATTCCAGATGCTTTGTGAACAGAATATTGTTCACCATGCGTTTGAGGACTGTGAGGACCCTTCCTTCCTTTTTTCTTCTTTATTGTTTGATGCAGCCAAACAGCCTATACCTCAGACCTCGACAAATCCCAAACGTCCAGATAAACCTTGGTTCACTTCTGAATGTAAGGAAGCCGTTAGGGAACGAAAGGCCTCTCTCAGGAAATTTAACTTGAGACCAACACAAGAAAACCTTAACGACTTTCGTATCCGCCGTGCAAAGGCAAGATGCACAATTAAAACAAGTAAGCGCAAGTCCTGGAGAGATTATGTCTCTAGACTTAATAGTCGCACCTCAACCAAAAAGACTTGGGACATGATTCGTAAAATGAATGGCAAAGGTCCATCTCATATTAGTCACCTCACTTCAAACAACCAAGAAATAGATAACCCTCAGGACATAGCAGATACCTTGGCAGAGACTTTCTCGATGAAATCCTCTGCTGAGAACTACTCTAAAAAATTTCAGACCTTTAAAAAAAGAGCGGAAAAAACAAAGCTCAATTTTACTTCTAAAAATGAAGAGCATTACAACAAACTCTTTACTCTTAAAGAACTTCAATCTGCCTTGAAGAAATCACATGACACTCCTCCAGGTCAGGACCAAATTCACTATCAATTCCTCAAGCACTTACCACATTCATCCCTTTCTATTTTACTTGATATTTTTAATAATGTTTGGCAGACTGGTGAATTTCCATCCAGCTGGCGAGAGGCTTTGGTCATTCCAACTGCAAAACCAGGAAAGGATGCAAAAGATCCAAACAGCTATCGACCGATTGCCTTGACAAGTTGCATCTGTAAAACTCTTGAACGAATGGTTAACGATAGGCTTGTTTGGTTTCTTGAATCGAACAACCTTATTGTATCTGTTCAAAGTGGCTTCCGCCGACAACGAAGTACGTTAGACCATCTTGTTCGGTTCGAAACGTATATTCGAGAAGCTTTTATTAAAAAGCAGCATGTAGTATCTGTATTTTTTGACTTGGAAAGTGCATATGATACCACTTGGAAACATGGCATACTTAAAGATTTACACGATTTTGGCCTCAGAGGCCGCCTTCCTATATTCATTGCAGCATTCCTGGATGAACGGCTCTTCCGCGTTCGTGTTGGGAACACCTTGTCAGGTGCTCGCGAGCAGGAAATGGGGGTTCCCCAGGGTTGTATTTTGTCTGTTACACTTTTTAGCATTAAGATAAATAGCATTGTTAAAGCTATAAACCCTGGAGTGGACTGCTCCCTTTATGTAGACGACTTTGTTATTTGTTTCTGTTCCAGAAACATGGATATTATTGAACGCCAAGCCAGAAACATGGATATTATTGAACGCCAACTACAGCAGTGCCTTAATAAATTGCAAATATGGTCAGATGAAAATGGGTTCAAGTTTTCCAAAACGAAAACCAAATGTATGCATTTTTGCAATCTTCGTAGATTGCATCCAGAACCCGATCTGACTCTAGGCAGTACTAAACTAGAAGTTGAGCCAGAGTTCAAATTTCTTGGAGTCATTTTTGACAAAAAGCTTTCTTTCTTACCTCATATTAAATCTCGTAAAAAGAAATGCCAAAAAGCAATGAACATTCTTAGAGTTATTGCACACTCAGATTGGGGAGCCGATAAGAAGGTCCTCCTAAGGCTATATCGATCCCTTATTCGATCAAAACTTGACTATGGTTCTATAGTGTATGGATCAGCCCGTAAATCCTATCTCCAGCTGCTAGATCCAATACAAAACCAATGTTTAAGGCTTGCCCTAGGAGCCTTTAGAACATCTCCTGTTAACAGCCTCTATGCAGAGGCTAATGAACCTTCTCTATATTACAGAAGGAAAAAACTATCTCTTCAGTACTTTTTAAAATTGAAATCCAATCCTTTTAACCCTACTCATCGAGTAGTTTTTAACCCCCAATACAAACGCCTTTTTCAACAGAAACCAAATGCTATTGCCCCATTTGGTATTCGCATGGAGCCCATTATAGATAATCTGGGGGTAGACACTGATTCCATAGCCCAGTACAAGTTATCTGACATACCTCCATGGACACTGGACACAGCAAACGTTTTATTTGATCTTACCTCTGATAAGAAATCAGAAACTGATAGAGCTATCTTTCACAGTAAATATAGAGAGATAAAAGAACAATATTCTTCCTACAAACCTATATACACTGATGGATCCAAGGACGGTGATTTCGTTGCAGCTGCAGCCGTATATGGAGAAAGGGTTAAGAAATGCCGCCTTCCAGACAAGTCTTCTATCTTCTCTGCAGAGATAAGGGCTATTGATCTAGCCCTTAACCTGGTGGAAAATGCAAATTCCACCCGACTTATTATATTTTCTGATTCTCTATCAGTACTGCAAGCCTTATCAAATCAAAAGTTGGAGAACCCTTTGGTATGCCAAATTATTCAAAGGATCTCTCATATTTTGTCTTCAAACAGATTTGTGTTCTGTTGGCTTCCAAGCCACACTGGTATCATGGGTAATGAACATGCGGATAGATCCGCTAAATCGGCTCTTAACCTTCCCATTTCAGATTTTAAAGTACCATACACGGATTTTAAACCTTCTATTTTAACTTACATCACAGCCGTCTGGCAATCAAAATGGAATGATGATGTTTTTAATAAATTGCATTCAATTAAGCCTACCCTCGGAGAATGGTACCCGTCTTACAGGTCCGTACGAAGAGAGGAAGTTACAATTGCACGAATCCGAATTGGTCATTCACACATTACCCACTCCTGGCTCTTGGCTAAGGAAGATGCACCTGAATGCATTCCATGCAATGCACCCTTTACCATCAAACATATATTACTAGATTGCATTGATTTTCAAAGAATTCGTGCAAAATATTTCAATGTCAACACTATTTTTGAGCTTTTTGAGACTGTCAGGATTGAATTAATTATTTCCTTTCTCAAAGAGGTTGGGATTTACAATAAATTGAGATTCCTTACACATTCTAAATATATATTTATTTATCAATATCATTTTTTCATCACACACTATTTATTTCATATCACACATTCATTACAAACAATCTATCAACAATCATTAATTTTCTACAAATCTTATATCTACTTTTGTTCATTAATTACAAATTCTTATTTATTTTTTCTCTAAACAAATACATTTTAACCTGTTAATATTTTTAATATCCATTCATCCACATCATCATAATGCGCGCTAAATGACCTTAGCTGTCGATGCGCCTTAAAACACCATTCATTCATTCACCCTTTGGTATGCCAAATTATTCAAAGGATCTCTCATATTTTGTCTTCAAACAGACTTGTGTTCTGTTGGCTTCCAAGCCACACTGGTATCATGGGTAATGAACATGCGGATAGATCCGCTAAATCAGCTCTTAACCTTCCCATTTCAGATTTTAAAGTACCATACACCGATTTTAAACCTTCTATTTCAACTTACATCACATCCATCTGGCAATCAAAATGGAATGATGATGTTTTTAATAAATTGCATTCAATTAAGCCTACCCTCGGAGAATGGTACCCTTCTTACAGGTCCGTACGAAGAGAGGAAGTTACAATTGCACGAATCCGAATTGGTCATTCATACATTACACACTCCTGGCTCTTGGCTAATGAAGATGCACCTGAATGCATTCCATGCAATGCACCCTTTACCATCAAACATATATTGCTTGATTGCATTGATTTTCAAAGAATTCGTGCAAAATATTTCAATGTCAACACTATTTATGAGCTTTTTGACACTGTCAGGATTGAATTAATTCTTTCCTTTCTCAAAGAGATTGGAGTTTACAATAGATTGTGATTATATACACATTCTAAATATATATACATTTATCAATATCATTTTTTCATCACACACTATTTATTTCATATCACACATTCATTACAAACAATCAACAATCATTAATTTTTTACAAATTTTCTGTCTACTTTTGTTCGTTAATTACAAATTCTTATTTTTTTTTTTTTTTTAAACAAATACATTTTAACCTGTTAATATTTTTAATATCCATTCATCCACATCATCATAATGCGCGCTAAATGACCTTAGCTGTCGATGCGCCTTAAAACACCATTCATTCATTCATTCATTCCCGCACGATGTTCAATTTTCATGTCATATGCAGAGAGAATTTCTATCCACCTTGCAGTTTGTCCTTCCGGGTTTTTAAAGTTCAACAACCAGCGTAATGATCCATGATCGGTGCGAACAGTAAATTGTTGTCCGTAGAGATAATGACGAAAATGTTTGACGAAGAAAACTAAAGCCAACAACTCTTTTCTTGTTACACAGTAACGACGCTCTGGCTTCGTCAAACATCTGCTCGCATATACAATTGGGCGTTCCTTCCCATCAAATGTTTGTGACAACACAGCACCAATAGCAAAATCACTGGCGTCTGTGTCCAAAATAAATGGTTTCGTGATATCTGGGAGAGCCAAAATAGGGGCTGATACCAGCTTCTGTTTAAGCAAAGCAAATGCTTGTTCACAATTTTCGTCCCAGACAAATACAACATCTTTTTCTGTTAAATGGTTTAAAGGTTTCGAAATCTTAGCAAACCCTTCGATGAACCGCCTCTAATAACTACAGAACCCCAAAAATGATCTAACATCTGTAACAGAGCTTGGTGTAGGCCAGTTTTGAACGGCACTAATCTTGCTTGGGTCTGTATGAACACCATCAGCAGAAACAATATGACCCAGATATTCAACCCTCTTGACAAACAAGTGGCATTTGCTAGGTTTTAACTTCAATCCTGCACTCATAAATCTATTCAAAACCTTCACAAGGTTTTTCAACATATCTTCGAACGACTTCCCTACAATGATGACGTCATCTAGATATATAAGGCATATATCCCAATGGAGACCAGACAGAACTGTCTCCATTATTCTCTCAAACGTTGCTGGTGCGTTACAAAGTCCAAACGGCATTACTTTGAACTCAAACAATCCCTGTTTCGTACTGAATGCTGTCTTCTCCTGGTCGTTTGGGTCAATTTCAACTTGCCAATACCCAGACATCATGTCAAGTGATGAAAACCATACAGAACCGGCCAACTGGTCAAGTGATTGGTCTATTCTTGGCAGAGGATATGCATCCTTTATGGTAACATCATTCAAGCGACGGTAATCGACACAAAACCTTTTCGTTCCATCCTTTTTCTCAACCATAACCACACCACTCGACCATGGACTTGTAGAGGGTTGAATTACATCCTTTTCCAGCATATCATGGATCTGTGTTTCTACCTCTTTTTCCATATGTACAGGCACCCTTCTTAACGGCTGCTTAATCGGTTGGGCTGTTCCCGTTGGTATCTTGTGTCTGATTATACCAGTCCTCCCAAGGTCCATGCTACTTTCGCAGAAAGTGCTACTATATTTCTTGAGTAAGTTTGCTACATGCACATGTTGATCACTCGACATGTCATGTACTGTTCTTTCATAAAATTCAGTCAAATGTTCTGGGACGTTCCCACTTGGCTTCATTGCACAGCATTTAATAGGTATGGCCTCCTTTACCAAACTCAGATCTGCAACATGCAAACCAGGTTGGAGCACCAATGAAGAGTCATCGACATTCATAATCCTAACTGGAACATCAATACCTGGTCGAACCAGAGCTCTTGCTACAAGACCATGGTTTTGGTTCTGGACAGTAGTTGTTTCAACCAAACCGAGATCTCCGGAGTAACTGCTTGGAACTGTGGATTTCCCCCTTATGATCATCTCGGAGTGTGCTGGAATTTCAGTTCTTTCCTGTACGGTAACCCTATAACAACCAACTTTACCGTTCGAAGTTAGAGCACAAGTCTTCCCCAATATCGTTATTTTCTTGTTTGGAACATTGACTTCGCAGCTGTGCGAAGACAAAAAGTCCAGACCTAGTAAACCATCAAGATCAATATGCGCTATCAAAAACGTGGCTTCAGACCGAACACCATCAATCAATACTGGCAAATCTACTTTTCCCATTACTTGAACACTATTACCATTTGCTGCATAAATATCATAATCGTATGTTTCTAACCGGGAAGAAGATTTGCGCTTAATACAATTCCAAACCCGGTCAGACAGGATTGATACTGTAGCACCCGTATCTACCAAACAATCAACCTCATGGCCATTAATCCTACAGGTGAGGTACAAGCCATTTCCAGTGGATGTGACATGACTGACTTTCTTTGACTTGTCACTTTGGTAATGTCGGGTGCCAGTTAGTTTGGGGCACTGAGGTCTAAGATGACTTTCAGAGCCACATTCAAAGCAATATTTCCCATGTGTCTTGTTATAACTCTTTGAGCTGTCTTTGCTATCCCACTTTTTACCAGTGTCTTTCGGGTGTGAGGCGTGCGATGACTTCCATGCTTTGAATTCCTTACATAGGTCCGAAAGGGTTTTCTGCATCTCAATTATATCTTTTCTATTCTTCTCGTCCTCTTTTTGCCCGTCACTAACTACTCGTGTATAGCCCTGATTTTCTGCAAACTTAGTTTCAGCCCTATTGAATGCCTCAAGCTTGACAGCATGCCTTACCGCATCGTTCAAACTATAGGGACGTGTGTCGGACCGTATTTGGTACAAAAACGAATATGGTACAAGTTTGTACCATATTGGCCGAATATGGTACAACTGTCTAATTGTACCATATACGTATCTGCAGTTTTGGGGTAAAATGCCTGACGAATATGGTACAAACTTGTACCATATTCGGATGAAAAATGTACCACATTCGTTCGAATATGATACACACTCATCATCGTAATCCATCATCATCATCATCGTTATCTCATCATCATCATCATCGTTATCTCATCATCATCATCATCACCATCATCATCATCACCATCGTCATCGTCATCATCATCATCATCATCATCATCATCATCATCGTCATCATCATCATCATCATCGTCATCGTCATCATCATCATCATCATCATCATCAATCATCATCATCATCGTCATCATCATCATCATCATCATCATCATCATCATCATCATCATCATCATCATCACATCATCATCATGCATCATCACGCATCATCATCATCATCATCATCATCATCATCATCATCATCATCATCATCATCATCATCATCATCATCATCATCATCATCATCGGCGGCCGGTAATCATTGGCGTCAACATAATAAAAAACTTTTTTCATCATCATCATTATAATCATTATCATCGGCTGATAAACATCGCAGTTATCATCATCACAATCATCAAACCCCAATCATCATCACCATTGTCATTATCATCAATTACATCATCATCGTCACCATTAACACCATCATCATCATCGTCACCATTAACGCCATTATCATCATCATCGTCATGATGATGACAAAAGTTTTGATGATGATGACGACGATCAAAATTACCGTCATCATCATCACAAACTTTTATCATCATTGTCATCATCATCACCATCATTATCACCACAATCATCAAGGTCATCATCATCATCAACACCATCATCATCATCACCATTATCATCATCGTAATGAAGATCACAAAAAATGTGATGATGATAACTGCGATGTTTTTCGGTCGATGGTGATGATGATGACAAAAGTTTTGTAATGATGATAACGACGGTCAACACATCATCATCATCATAATCTACCGATAAAAATCGCCGTCAGCATCATCAAAACACATTTGTCATCATAATCATCATCATTATAATAATCATCATCGACCGATAAACATCGCTGTCATAATCATCAAAATACGTTTGTTATCATCATCATCATCATCATCATCACATCAATTATCAACACCCCAATGATCATCATCGTTGTTATCTTTACCAACACCACCATCATCATCACCATCAAAACCAACATCATCATATCCATTATCATGATCGTAATGGTGATCACAAAGTTTTTTTTGTGATGATAATGACAGAGATGTTTTCGGTCGATAATGAGGATGTTGTGATGATGATGACGACGATGAGAATATCATCATCATCATCGGCCAATAAACATCGCCATCATCATCATCACAAATATTTTGTTATCATCATCATCATTATCATCATCGTCGGCCGATAAACATCGCCGTCATCATCATCTAAAAACTTATCATCATCATTATAACCATCATCATCGTCCGATAAACATCGCTGTCATCATCATCCCAAAACGTTTATCATCATCATCATCATCATTATCATCATCATCATCATCATCACCACAATCATCAAACCCCAATCATCATAACCACTGTCATCATCATCACCACCACCATCATCATCACAATTTTTTTACCATCATCATCATCACAAATGTTTTGTCATCATCATCATCACATATTCATTTTACATTTTGTATTTTATAATTTGTTTCATTCAAGAGATTCAACAAACTTGTACTTTTTTTCATTTATTGGTATACTGACAGGATTTTTCAACGTAATATTGAAGAACATAGAACAGCATTTAAATTTTAATCCAACTGTAGCATTTTGACAAGACATAATATACATATATACATTCATTTTAGTAGCAGCCAAAATATCCCATATGTGCTTCGTAAAACGTTACCAGTAAATGAGCAAATGACAACAAATTTCCGGTAGAAGAACATAATCATCAATCACAAAAATAACATAACAGGTTTCCAAACACCGATATACATGTATATTTCACCTGTAATGTCTGTACATGACATCTATGATATCATACCAACCGATTCCACTAACACGCAAACGCAGCCATGCGTTTGCCCATTTTGGCCCCTTGATGATTTCTTTTATTGCCGAAATAAGACCGCTGTTTCTGCCCGCTCTTGTTAATAGGAAACGAACGCTAACAGGATTTCTGTTACTAGTATCTAGTCCAATATCCGGCCGAATGTAAATTCTAGGTGTTTGCAAACTCATTGACCTTATCAAATCTCTAAAGGGTTTGCCGACCTTCGCCAACACAAACTGGATTGACGGGTTTGATTGTATGCAGAACTTAAAAATTTCAACTTGAATGTGAAGTGGTAACATCAGAAATGGAAAAGTCGTTCGCTTCTGTGCCCTCCTATTGTTTATCATATCTTGAAGCTCTTTCAGGGCTGAACACACAGAGACGTCACCGTTGTCGCCAGAGTCACCGTTGTCGCCGGAGTCACCGTTGTCGCCAGACGCAGCGTTGTCGCCGGAGTCACCGTTGTCGCCGGAGTCACCGTTGTCGCCAGAGTCACCGTTGTCGCCGGAGTCACCGTTGTCGCCGGAGTCACCGTTGTCGCCAGAGTCACCGTTGTCGCCGGAGTCACCGTTGTCGCAAGAGTCACCGTTGTCGCCAGACGCAGCGTTGTCGCCAGAGTCATCGTTGTCGCCAGAGTCATCGTTGTCGCCAGATGCAGCGTTGTCGCCAGACGCAGCGCTGTCGCCAGAGTCACCGTTGTCATACGACTGTTCTAAGCGTGATATTATGTCCTTGTACACGCGTTGATTGATACGGATACTAACGTAATGCATGCCAAATCCTTCTGGGAAATACCCCAATGCAATTGTTCCAACATCACCATCGAACTTTCCATCTGCTGACACAATTGATGAGTGTTCTAGTCCTCGGGTAGAAACTACCAGGCACTGCAAATTATATTCTCTCATAAGTGCAATGAGCGTGAGGTTGTCGCCGTATGTCCCATTCTTAGACATATTCTTAACGTATTCATCAAATGTTTCATCATAGACAAAAGTTTCATAGAAATATCTGTTTTCTACAATGTGATGGACTGCTTCCTTACGTAAAGCATCTACGTCTTTGTATATACCAATTTTACCAAGTTGATGCGATATAGCAGCAAATTGACAATTTCCATCCGGATTTGGGTCCATGGCAATATTCACCCCATCCAACAACTGCAGATTTTCATGGTGTGTTAAAACATGATAGTACTTAGTTCTGTGATTTTGTTTCTCTGAGCGGTTCTGTTTTAATGAATGTTTTTTTAATTTTTCGTTGTTTCTCTAACGCAACAGTTAGGCTAGTCATGTTTTCGACCCCAACCGATTTGCTTACGAATCCAAGTTCGGGTTTGTTCGGTACTTGAAATGACACGATATAAACACCATTTCGTTTTACTTTTTCTACCTTGCCTTCGATAACATGTCTTTTGGTTGGCACCCTGGATTTTCGAAAGGGATAGCGAATTAATACTGTCTCTCCTACTTTGTACTTGCTTGGGGAAGTTGCGTTTTTCAACAGCGACCTGTAAGCCTTTTTATTTGCTCGCCGTATGGTTTTCTTTATTTCACGAGAACTATGACGTTCTTTGGTAAAAACATGACTTCTTCCGTAGTAGGCTTCAAAGGGCGTGAGACCCCCAAGAACTCGTTTGAAACTTGTGTTTATGGCATAGGCTAAATCTTGAAGCCCTTCGACCCAGTTAAATCCACGTTTACTTTTTGTTGCAAATAGAATCTTGGCCTTTATAACACTGTTTGACCTTTCACACTTGCCCTGTGATTGAGGATGATACGGCCTACTATTGGTCATTTTGATGTTGTACTTGTTCAACAAAAGTTTCATACTAGGGCCTTTAAATTCCAGTCTGTTGTCACATTGGATGATGTCAGGGGCAAGGTTAACCATCAACACGTCCTCTAATGCCTTTGCAACTTCACGCGAACTCTTCGTTTTCAGGGGTTTTGGCATAACGTACCTAGAATAAACGTCCACGACTTGTAGAATATAACTGTATGTGGACCCCTTGTAGCTAACACTTTGATTTTTCATGTTAATTATGTCAATCTGCCATCTTTTGCCTGGTTCCTCTTCTGTAATTGTCTTTGGCATTGGCTTGTTTGTAAATCTCGGATACTTCTCATGGTAATACTTGCTATTGTACAGTATTTCAAGGATAGCTTGTTCAGAGAACCCCGTGTAATTTACTTACAGTTTGTTGTAAATAACCCTTGCTCCACATCCTTTGTTTTCCATGAACATCTTCTCAACAAATCTAGGAAGATCTTCTTTCACAAGGACTTGCTTTCCGCCACACAATAAAGAACCCCGGTCACCAAGCTCGAAGTCCTTACGTTTTCTAATCATGGCCAAACAATTATTCTCTTCAGGTGTCCGTTTCTTCACAGGGACATCGAACGATCCGTTTAAACATCTGACAATAATGTCGTACTTCGACCTGGGCAAGCACCCTAATTGCTTCCTTTTTCTCCTAATTGCTTCCTTCATCTGAAATAATATAATAAGTTATTATACATTTATACTTCATTAGTTAATAGAGCTTGTATTGAACACCGCGTGTCGAAAACGAATGTCTCACGACATGAGCTGAGCTAAAATCACTCGTCTGATAGCTCCGCTAAAATTTACAATCCGAACTTCCGGGCAAAATGCGCAATGAAAGTAGCAAGTACTTCATGTAAAGTTTCATTGAAATCCAACCGAATTCAAATTCAGGGGAAAAATAGCGGGCAAACTTATGGCGGTCAACGGACAAACGGTCTGTAGAAACCAATGCTACGTGGATGGAAGGGATATAAAGAAGGGGCCCTGGGGGCCTAGGTCGCTCACCAGAAGTCACGACTAGGCAGGGTTCGAAGGTCAAAGACCTATAAACTCCATAAAATTTAAAATGTTCAAATCTACAGATTAAAGGAGCTCGATCTGATTTTGGTGGAAAATACACTTTCGAAAAAAATTGTTTCCAAAAGTCGCTATTAATGATTTTGTGAATTGTTTGGGTTAATCTAAAAATACTGACCAGAGGACATTGCATGACATCAAATACAATCCGAAAAAATAACAAGATTTTTTATTTTTCAATTAAAATACACCAAAATTGGTATTTTTGTCCTATTTATTGAATAGGAATGGAATAGGCCGAAAATATCGCGTTAGTATGATAGCACTATGATTTGCCTTTTCGTTGCCATGACAACCAGAGTTCTTCATGAAATGGAATTCTTTGAACAACTTTGGTAGAGCTTGATGCAAGGACTATTCCTGCCAAGTTTCATTGAATTTGGCTTAGCGGGTTAGGAGGAGAAATCGTTTGAAGAAATTGTTGACGGACGCACGTACGGACGCACGCACGCACGGACGATGGACGACGGACAACTTGCCATCACAATAGCTCACCTTGATCACTTTGTGCTCAGGTGAGCTGAAATGTATCTTGAGAGCTGATGATGGACAACATTTTTCATGAAGTTTAATGACTGTAGCTTAAATATTTTAGCAGTTTAGGAGTTACACACCCGGAAGGAATGCCACGGACAATTGGATAGACGGTACAGTACAGTACAGTACTTACTGTCAAGAATTCTTTTGAAGTTTGAAGAAAGTTTGGATTTCAATTCTTTCTAGTCGAAAATCACAACTTTTCTTGCCGACCGCCAAGTCAAATATGGTTACTGACTTCAGAGTAAGACTCGTGTGCAAAATTCCCGCCTTTTTAAAGCGGCACGTTATCAAAGAAAAAATCGGAAACTTCAAAGCTTTGTCGGCTTCTCAGCAATATGACGTCGGAACGACAAATCAACTTTACAAAGTAATGTTTAGGAATACAGTCACACCTGTCTAAAGCAGCCAGTCAAACATCCTTATTTCTGGAGAGATATATTCATTTAAAAGAGCTCAAAATCTCTTAAAGGATTTTGGTGAAAATACACTTTCGAAAAAAAAAGTTTTAAAAATTTGAAAATTGCTATTAATGATCTTGTGAATTGTTTGGGTCAATCTAAAACTACTGACCAAAGGATATTGAATTATATCGAAGAAATTCTATCGTAAAACAACTGCAAATGCATGAAATATGAATTTCGTTAGTTTTTTTTTCGGCCCAATTTCTTGTTTATTTTTCGGATTTTCTCATGCAATATCTTCTTGTCAGAAGTTTTAGATTGACCCAAACAATGCACGAAATCATTAATATGGCTGACGCGACGTAATTCGACCAATCGAATGCGACGTCGACATTCCTGCAACGACGTTTGCTTAAAGCAATCATATCTGGACAAAACCTACCAATTATTATTAAAAATGTATTATAATATAAGCATTAATACCGAGGGGTATTAAACGATCAAATTTTCCAAGAAGCGCTGGCGCGCTTCATGGATTTGCTCGCCTACCTTTACCCTTACAAGTTCACACTCTATGAACATAACCAAAATGCGATATTCCTCAAACTTTTACAGAGTTACCTCGAGCAAGCACGTCTCTAGTCTTAGAGTACTAGTACTTAGTAACCAGTTCTATGCAGATACATTCGCCAGTAATTGACAACTGCCCTACTTGAAACAGCGGTAGGGGAAGAATGGCCGTAGAAATCATTTCGTGACCAATCTCCACGAAAGTATCTGGCCCGCCCGGGAATCGAACCAAGGCCGCCTGCGTGCCAATCTGACGCGCAACCGACTGAGCTAGCCGGCGAAACAGTTACACAACCAGCAAAATCCATGTAAAGTGTGGTTAGGTTAGCTGTTTCTGTTACAGCTGGTTACGACGACGACGACGACGACGACGACGACGACGACGACGATGATGATGATGATGATGATGATGATGATACTTTTGTCACTTCCAATATTAGTTTAATACAATGTATTTGAGTTTGAAAAAAAGTTTACACATCGGCAGACTATTTCATTTATTAAGAAATATTTAATTTATGTACCATATCCGTAGGCCATTTTCATTTTTATGCGTTTTTTTGGTATGTACCAAATACGTTTTGGCGAGCATAGAAAAACTTATTCCAACCGAATATGGTACAATGTTTGTACCATATTCGGTCGAAAATTGTACCATCTTCGGTCCGAGTATGGTACATTTGTACCATATTCGGCCGAATATGGTACATTTGTACCATATTCGTTTTTGTACCAAATACGGTCCGACAGACGTGCTTGCTTGATACGTAACCTCATGTCGGAACTAACTAGTGCGTCAGTGAACTGTTCCTTGGCTAAGGTTTCTTCACCTCGTGTGGTGCAGACGGATATGCCATGTTTGTTAATCGTCTGATTTCTTGTGCCATTTCGGACAGTGTTTCAGAAGCCCTCTGGCGTCTGTCCTTTAGCTGTGCCCTATACAGTTCAGTTTGGTTAGGAGGGGCAAATCGTTCTTGCAGAATTGACTTAATACGTTTGTAATCATGCAATGCTCCATCATATGTCCCAACTATCTTTCGAGCTTGACCACGCAGTGATGCAGCAAGGTACAAGCCTTTTTCATGTTCAGACCACCCATTGATCGTAGCACAAACTTCAAAATGTGCAATATAGTCAACCCAAGATCCTGTACCATCATATCTGTCTGGTCTCATTGACACGTGTTTCGAATCTGAGTTCGTCCGAGCATTAGTACATTGCTGCTTATTCCAGTTCTCAATTCGAACAATACCATGTAAGGCACAATAAGTCTACAGAAACTGGTTTTGCGCCATCTTTTCATGATCACAATCCCATCTAGTAGCCCTTTTGGTGAACTTCATTTTGGCCTGCAGCCTGTTCTTATTGAGAACACTTTATGTAGGGGTAATTCTTAGTTATATCCCCCCCCCCCCCCGAAAAGAACACCTCCGAATCATGAAAAAGCTTAGTAATTTAATAACAATGCTGTTTTTTCTTTATTCAACAACAGAAGAAAAAGAATGTTGTCAAACTAGAAAAAAATAAAACATAATAGTGAGTCTTGGGTCTGGAAAAATGATGGTAACATGATTCTCATCATTTGGTCCTTTTTTAATAAGAATGATACTGGTTATTTAAAAGAACCTGCGTTCCATCAATAATCCAGATGACCTTTGGAAAGTTTGCAATACCTCCAAACTTGTGGAACTTTCTATAAAGGTCTGCTCTACTGTGAGGAAAGTTGATATAGCACCTCAATATCCTATTACTGGACATAGCATGCAGTACCTCGTCAATAGTCTTGAAGACAGTCCCTTGACTCACATGGTGAATATTACCATCGTTCAGCATGAACTCCCCAGATCCTATATACCTTAGGTTTATAAGCAATATCTCCTTATCACTAAGGCTACATCTATTTCAGGTCTTGGGATGTAACTGACCATCCAAGACATTGAATAAATACACAAAGTCGATGCCATCTCGGTTGAATCTGTATCGCTTCAGAATTTCCATATTGGACATCCCGTCCACAATTTCTATTACGGAATAGAAGGTTGAGAGCTATAAAAAAAATCACAACATTAAACATAAATGCACTATATTAATAATTTGTCCTTGTTGAGTCCTACCTTGTTGGTGTCTCTTTTTTTGTTGATAAAGTTCCTATACTTACCTGTTTTTCATACAAAACAGTGATACCGACTAAACGACCCAGTCACTATCTACCACAAACTTCTTTGGGCCTGATACCAGTGTAACTTATTCTCATAAATCATTCTCATTAAAAAATGTGTATTTGGAAATCCCTGTGAGTGTTGAGTGTGATATGGTGTTAAAGTTGAATAACAAGAGTAATCCATAGTAGTGCTTGAGTCTGATACAGAAGGAGAACAATGTGTCTAATGCTGGGATGAATGACCACCCTCCTAAGGGTAGCATTATAGGCAGGGTGACAATAGAAGAGTCTCAAAATTTGGGGATCACATTTTAGGTCACAGTCAATGGGGAATTATTGGGTTGGGAGGCCACAGTTGACAGGAATTAGTAGGTTGGGAGGCCACAGTTGACAGGAATTTGTTGGTTGGGAGGCCACGGTTGAAAGTAATTATTAGGTTGGGAGGCCACAGTTGACAGGAATTATTTGGTTGGGAGGCCACGGTTGAAAGGAATTATTAGGTTGGGATGCCACATTCAACACATGTCCAGTGGGTTGGGATCCAATATGCTGGTTACATGTGTTGGTTATTGTGGTGTGGGTTGTTAGTTCATTATTGGGTAGGGAACTCACATCCTTCAGGATATAAGGTTCAGCATGCCTAAACGTTTCAGCCCGACTCTTCCCCAGTTTCTTCTTTTCCTCAAGAACCCTTGTAAAATTGAATTGAAGTAATTGATAAGAGTTTCCTGCTATCAGATAAATACCAATAAAACAGACAATGTTTGAGAAAGAGAGATAGTGTGTCTTTTTTATGATTGCATCGTAATACTTTAATGTTTAACTAAATAAACAACATTGCTTTTTTTATTTTACTTGTAAAAATAATGTCATCATCACAACAATTATCTCAATTTGCCAACATTGACAAATGGCTAAATGTGTACTTTTCCAGCAGTGGAACTCCTAAATGTTTCTCCTGTTTCACATTTTGAACAGGAAAAGGCACCATTAAACTGAGTCATGTTCATTTAATTAGTCTTTGCTGGAAGATCCGCTGTTGTACAACAAGACTTCCTTACGTATAACTGGTGATTAATTGAGTGCGACAGTCATGACCTCTTCTTCAAGTGTTTTCAAACCATTATGTATATGTAACCTGGACAAAAAGAATTTTGGATGGTCTGTAGATTAAGGAATAAATCGTTTTTCAGTTTTGGATGATAAACACGTTTATTACTCTTGGGCGGAAATTGCATTAGAGTTATGTCCCCTGAAAACGCTCGAAACTATCATAATCAAAGAACTGAAACAACTGACAAACTGACCTGAATCTGTAACATTAAATGCAGCTTCTTCCTTTTACCAATTTTCAAAGAAGGTGTTTCTATCTTCTGATTCACTTATTATCTTCATTTTCGTCTTACCGTTCTCAAGAGTAACTCTTTTCCATTAAGAATAGATAACTGGATCTTGAAATTGTGCTTTCTCAACTGTCATTTCACTTTGAATAAACGTTTCAGGATTCTGTGGAATATCAATTCCTGATTTCCGCATCACCCTTCACACTGTCACAATATTATAGGACGACTAAATGTCACCATGTAATGATTTTGAATCGACAAAGTAAACGACAAAAAAATCAATATATTTTCACTGCGTTTTCTGTGTTTGAATAGCAGTGCATGTATCATAAGATAAACTGACCAGATACAATTTTTAGAGTTCTTAAAATAACAGAACACCATCGGTATTGAGGGTAAATGAAATATAGAATGGTTAATAGTTTGTATAGTTCCCCATCATTCATGTCTTCAATGTTATTTTCATTCTTTTTTTTCTGAATCTTTGTGATAATGGGTCAGTAAAATTTGGACGCTTAAAGAATTTCCGAAATGTGCTTCAATTGGCACTTCAAGGAAATATGATTTTGTCTTGAAGTGCCAACCATAAACTAGCTCCTTGCGGTCTGACAGTTGTTGATACTGATCATTTGAACGCAAGAGCTGTTCATAAGTGTTCAACCATTCTGTATACATGTATTCGACTTTCACTGATGGATATTCATTTTTACTGATCAATTGGTTGAGGTATTCTGATTGCTTTTTCAGTCTTCTTAATAGCTTATGCCTTTCGTCTTATTTCCGTAGAAAATTCAATTCCCCTTTCTGTCAATGTTGTTTTCGAGGTTCAGGCTCGTTATTAGGAACTTCGGGATCCATTGTGTAGAATGTTCAGTTGAATTATAAATTAAATTCAAATTTTTCAACTTTGTTTTGACAAAAGCTGTTAGGAAATACTTCTTCATTTACATCAATGCATTTGAGATGATGGATACAGTAGAAATGCTTTACTAATGGTAATTTCAGTCTTGCGCAATACTGTTTAAAGTGGAGGAAGCTTTTTAATCAAGCATGTACTTCCATACAATGAAGGCCTTATAAAACAAGGAGGTAATTGAGCTGACTTCCAGATAGTCCATGTAAAATTGTAAACAACTGGATCAATAGAAGAATAAAATTAATAGTCATGGCATTCCCACAATAAATGGGCTGATCTCTAGGTACGGAATTCTCAGTATTTTGCTCTCGATTATGATTATCCGTTTAATTTGAATCAGAGCGAAAGGTTTCATCGTTGTATGATTCCTGTCCTTGTTCTGAAGTACCTTCTTCCTCAGCTTATGTTTCGTGATTTGCTGCCACATCCTCAAGTAGATGCTTTTAAAATGTTTCTAAAGTCATTTGTTAGCATTTTTCTGATTGATAGATATTGATTCATCTTCATTTAATTTTTCAATTTTGAATTCTTGATCCATTCCGATAAAGTCTTTTTTTTGAGTGGACGATAATGAATCTGCATTATTTGTGTCAGCTTGCTGAACGTCTGCTTCGATTGTTTGTTTTTGTTCCATGACATGCTTTGTTCACCAATTTATAGTACTTATTTTTCAGCCTTGTATTCAGAAGTCTGTATGATTTCAGTCTTTTAATTGCTCGTTCAACATGTATTTCTTCAACATGTATTTGTTCGACTGCAATTCATCTGGACTCAATCGTTTCCTGTTCAGAAAGCTGGCTTCGTCGCTTGAGGAATGAGGGAATGTTTAATTTAACACGCCTGACATATAATTCCTCAGATATGGTAAAACCATGGTCAACCATAACCTCATCACCTGGCAGTGAATAATTCAAGAAACCAGTTATGTAATTATCACTGGCCCTACCATCAAATAAAGATGAAATGAACATGATATAACTATTTGAAACAATTGTAATCACACATTTGGCAGTGTTATGGCTCTTTCAAGTGCTCCATGTTTGAAAATGGTCTTTGTCTGAATAATTCAGAGCAATCTTTTATACATGTCGTGTTAGGGTAGGACTGTTTAAAAGAAATCGGCATTGTTCCTTTAATTGAGTGTCTTGGTAGCCATGAAGTGCAGGATGACAGTTGCTCAGTCATTGTATGAATCAAGGAAGAAAACAAATGTCACTAGTTGTTTGTGACGAAATTCCTTAACGCTTTCATATGGTCATGAAAATAAGTCTAAGCCTAAATCGTACCTATACTAAAATAATTTAGCCCATCACATTTAATTTGTATTTCAAATGTTCCCTAACCTTAGCTTATGTTGATATTAAGGTTAAAAAAAGTATGAGACTTAAATCTGTGTAAGATCTAGCATCTAAGTCTGTTGTGACATTTCAGCACCAAAATCTCGGGATCTGTAGCCAACTCACTGTTGACCGTAGCTGTCGATGCGCCTTTAAACACCATTCGCTCATTTTGACTGTGTGTTTGTTTGTTTATTATTGTTTATGATCATTGATATGTTTGTTTGTGTGATTATTATTATTATTATTCATTGGTTGTTTTAGAGTCGGAATAACAGTTATCAGAACAGTCAATACTCTTTCTTATTTATTTCCATCTTGATGTATACACCACTTTTTCTATGACTTTGGGTATAACTTGTGATTATATGTAAACTGCTCATTATATTGTTACTTTAGATTCTGTATTTCTTTACAACCTACAGACGATATATTTGACTTGAAACAGACGACTTTAGAAATGCTTTGTAAACATGTGAAAATTCTACTGTTGTGGTATGTGTATACATTGAAAAGGGATTGTGGTAAGAGGAGAAATTGCTTGTGACAAGCAATTTCTCCTTTTGCCGCAATACTTTTTGAAAGTCGCCTGATGCCAGATGCAAAAATGTGGCATCATGTGTTAATTTGTTGACATGTCTGTATCTATTATTGATATGCTTGTTTGTTTGATTATTAATGTTTGTTCACTATTTATATTTTGTTTTAAAGCCTGAATAAAAATGTTGATTACAGCCAATCTTCTTTTTTTTCGATTTGAGCTATTTATTTCCATCTAGGGTTATATACCACTTTTTCTATGACATTGGATACAACTCCTGATTATATCTAAACTGTTCAAAAGTAGAGAATATTATTTTGGAACTTTAAATTCTTTTACTCTTTACCACCTGAAGACGTTATTTTTTGCTTGAAGCAGATGGCTTTGTAAAGATTTGGAAACACGTAAGTTATGCTGTTGTGATATATGAATAGATTACAAGAGCATTGTGACAAGCACTTTCTCCTTTTACCACAATGCTTTTTGAAAGCAGTCTGCTGCAAAGCTAAAATATGGCGTAAGGTGGTAATGCGTGAAGTCTCCTGAAGCGGATGCAACAAAGTGAGGCATTATGGTTACTTGTAAAGAATTTACATCGTGTCAACAACAGTTCAGTTATAAAGAGATGCACTGAACTTTAAAGAAGAAAGGATCACCAAGCCAAGAAGCACCAACGGCATTCAGAACCTTTGGGGGCCTCCACGGCCTAATGGTTAGACTGCAGAACTTGAAACCACATGGCCCCTTTCCGCATGGGTTCAAATCCCGTCAACGTCATTTGTTATTTCATGAGAGGAGCTACCGACTGACCGACTAACGGAATGCCGATGGTTCTACCCGACTTGACCAGTTCTTATGAACATTGCCTCGTTTACGTAGATATAAATAGGAAACGAGTGCTTCGGAAAAATATTAAGGTAGAAAACCCATGATCTGCCATTTTGAAATTCATTCTTTAAAAGAACAAACCTGCCCCACAATAAATATCATTTATTTGTCACCCCTTTCTATCGAAATTTTGTGTTGTCCATGCGTAGTTTATGAAATAAGTTGCACACACCCTGGTCGTATCCATACAAATGCCTGTGAATGCTTTCCCAGCGCTTACCATTGACCTCAGTGATGTTTGAACTTACTCTGGCCATTCAAGCTGTAAATGCACCACACTATGCCTGTATCATTCGGACTACGTCTACATTAATGAACTTGTAACAAGGAAAATACGGTAAGACAAATCCACCCGATTTTTTTTTCTGTGATAGTTATCAGTCTGACAAATCTAACGAGCAAGTGAAAATCAAAGTTGTCAGATATGATAAGAGATTGGCCCCATATATCAGACCTGCTCAGATTCAGACCTGGTCCTGATTTCAGGCTTTGATTCTTCTTTGTTCATATTGATGATGTTTAAATTCGGGCTTCAAGTAATGCTTTTCATACTTGAGCATTCCTTTGCAATATAAGGCTTGTGTACAAATCTGCAGCTCATAAAGATTGCTATGTGCCATTTCCCTTTTGGTATCGAATGAAGCTACACCGAAGAAAAAAACAGTAATGAATAAATGAACTTTCATGCTTTTATTACAATATTGTTCAGTAAATGTTAAGTACGTTGATTATGGTGACGTTAATACAAAAACTGTTACAGACGGAGGTTGGAACAAAGATTATACACACACTAGTTGGTTTACGCTGGATACATTAAGACAGGTTGAACAAACCACTTCTATACACAAGAATGTCAAAAGTTGTTGTTTTTTTAAACGAAAAAACCCTCGCATGATAAAATTAATTGTGGTTGGGTTACTTTCTCGATTTGCCAGAACCCAACCGCTGACAAGCCCTTATACATATAATCAAGGGGTCTGTTTTTAAAAGTACTATTGAAGTAGAAAACCCCTGTTCCGCCATTTTGCAACTCATTCTTTCGTCGGATTATTTCGGTTGTTCTCGATTTACGCCGATCGGGCCGGAACTATTCGGTTTTGGACAGACAACCAGAATGAAGTGTCGCCTTTCTGCTTTCAAAACCTTTAATATATGCTTATTTTTTTTAAAGAAATATACCCAGATTAGCAATCAGGTTGCATCACAGGCCAGCCGCCAATTTACTTGGCGGAGGACCTGGATCTAATCTGTTTGCATAAGCATGAAGTAGGTTCCAGCACTATAAGGGATAAGAAATAAGAATGCAAGCCCCTCGTCGGTCTTCTTGTCTACTTGAGTGAGGCATTGTGAGCACCGATCACGGACAGAAGAAGCTGTCTGTATGATGCCGAGTTCTTGGCCGAAATAAAATCGGTCATCGACTTGCCGCGTTTTTCTTTCAGCTTGTTTAAAATCAGGCCCAAATCTTTCTGCAAAAGATAATAAGTAACTGTATCCGACTGTTCCTTTATTTATACTGTTTGAAGTATTATAGGAAATGCAATGTTGGTACTGAGACTGTTCACATATTTTAAAACTATAAACATCTGGTTCATTTGCACTTAGTAGTTACATGTACTACAAACAATTGATTGAATGATATACATGTTTCTTCGAAAATTCACAATTTGGTGAGGAATCTTTGCTAGTTCTTCTTAACCAATACCTGTCAAATTTTGACTAGGCAGGTAAATGCATACTTAACTTGACGCCACGTACTTGATGACTTTCGGAGCTTTGAATTGTAAATGACATCGACGATGTTAATTGATTCACGGGAATAGGTCTTTATTGTTACTTGTTGACCATTTTTTTTCAAACAATTAACTTGTATATGTAAACAAGCAAGACAAAGTTGCTTGTCTAAATTTGAAATATTTTAAAGGTGGCACTTGACATATCAAGGGTTCACTATAGTAAGTGCTTCATGTTTATAGTCTTGTACTGGACCTTTGATATGTATAACGTTCAGAAACACATGCTAGGACTGAAAATATTGGCGAAAAAAGGAAAACTATGTTCTATCAGCAGTTTCAACAATAATTTCACCAAAACCGATCCACAAACCGGCGCAAGAACTGGCCATCCTTCTAGGAAGCAATCATCGAGCGTGAATTGAATAAGCTTCATACTTCCGTCATAATCGATGCATTTAAACTGACACAACCATGGAACTAATAGATTATTCAAAGTCGTCTGTTGCAAGACGCAAAAATGTAGCGTTAGGTGGTAATGTGTTAACCAATTAATGAACAAGACTTACTTCGCTCCTGGTAACTAATACCCTCATGAACGTCTTTTCGTCTTGGTTAACGATACTCTTGTACAGAATCTCCTCAAAGAAGTCCTCTGGCGTTGTCGCAAGTTTACCTGACAAAAGAGAATACGTGTATGATGATTGTGATGATAATATAATATAATGATGAAAAAGTCTATATTTAACGAGGAATCATATTTTACTATTTAAAATGACAATCTTCCATAAGATCCTCAATTAAAGGGACACATTTACAAATAGAGATTTAGATCTTTCTTTTCAAATAAAATGTCTTTTCGTGATGAAATAAACAACACAGTTATTTAGTGTTTAATAAAACTAGACTATTTATATGCTTCATCAGTTCATACAAAACCGTTTGGTTAAGATAAAGCATGTTTCGCTCGTAGATTTAGTAAACTGTTTAAACTGTTCATAATATTAACATTTATTTATTGCTTGTAGTGAGGTTCAAGTCACTGAGATTTAATAAAACAAGCATATTTTGCCCGTTTGTTTAACGTATAGCGAGGTACCTGTCCCTGAGATTGAATACAAATCATTTGGTGTCGGCTCCTTATATTTAGCGAGATACCCATTTACTCGGATGCTCAAAGCTGTATAATGAAATGTCTGCGTCTGGAACATTCGCAACCGGTATCCATACAAATAACACAAAACGCATCTGGTGCCCTTTTCTAACATAGAGTTGGGTTAGCATACGTGTACCAACAATTGTATGAAAAACGCATCTGGTGCCCGTTTCTAACATAGAGTGAGGTTACCATACATGTACCAACAATTGAATAAAAAACGGATCTGGTACCCGTTTCTTACATATAGGGAGCTTACCATACATGTACCAACAATTGAATATAAAAAGCATCTGGTACCCGTTTCTTACATAGAGTGAGGTTACCATACATGTACCAACAATGGAATATAAAGCACATCTGGTACCCGTTTCTAACATATAGGGAGTTTACCATACATGTACCAACAATTGAATATAAAGCACATCTGGTGCCCGTTTCTAACATATAGGGAGTTTACCATACATGTACCAACAATTGAATATAAAGCACATCTGGTACCCGTTTCTAACATATAGGGAGTTTACCATACATGTACCAACAATTGAATATAAAACGCATCTGGTGCCCGTTTCTAACATATAGGGAGCTTACCATACATGTACCAACAATTGAATATAAAAAGCATCTGGTACCCGTTTCTTACATAGAGTGAGGTTACCATACATGTACCAACAATTGAATATAAAGCACATCTGGTACCCGTTTCTAACATAGAGTGAGGTTACCATACATGTACCAACAATTGAATATAAAGCACATCTGGTACCGGTTCTTACATATAGGGAGTTTACCATACATGTACCAACAATTGAATATAAAGCACATCTGGTACCCGTTTCTAACATAGAGTGAGGTTACCATACATGTACCAACAATTGAATATAAAGCACATCTGGTACCCATTTTTTACATATAGGGAGTTTACCATACATGTACCAACAATTGAATATAAAGCACATCTGGTACCCGTTTCTAACATAGAGTGAGGTTACCATACATGTACCAACAATTGAATATGGTACCCGTTTCTTTCATATAGGGAGTTTACCATGTAAACATGTACCAACAATTGAATATAAAACGCATCTGGTGCCCGTTTCTAACATAGAGTGAGGTTACCATACATGTACCAACAATTGAATATAAGCCACATCTGGTACCCGTTTCTAACATAGAGTGAGGTTACCATACATGTACCAACAATTGAATATAAAGCACATCTGGTACCGTTTCTAACATAGAGTGAGGTTACCATACATGTACAAACAATTGAACATAAAGCACATATAGTACCCGTTTCTTACATAGAGGGAGTTTACCATACATGTACCAACAATTGAATATAAAGCACATCTGGTAACCGTTTCTAACATAGAGTGAGGTTACCATACATGTACCAACAATTGAATATAAAGCACATCTGGTACCCATTTCTTACATATAGGGAGTTTACCATACATGTACCAACAATTGAATATAAAGCACATCTGGTACCCGTTTCTAACATAGAGTGAGGTTACCATACATGTACCAACAATTGAATAAAAAACGGATCTGGTGCCCGTTTCTTACATATAGGGGGGTTACCATACATGTACCAACAATTGAATATAAAAAGCATCTGGTACCCGTTTCTTACATAGAGTGAGGTTACCATACATGTACCAACAATTGAATATAAACCACATCTGGTACCCGTTTCTAACATAGAGTGAGTTTACCATACATGTACCAACAATTGAATATAAAGCACATCTGGTACCCGTTTCTTACATATAGGGAGCTTACCATACATGTACCAACAATTGAATATAAAGCACATCTGGTACCCGTTTCTAACATAGAGTGAGGTTACCATACATGTGCCAACAATTGAATATAAAACGCATCTAGTGTCCGTTTCTAACATAGAGTGATGTTACCATACATGTACCAACAATTGAATATAAACCACATCTGGTACCCGTTTCTAACATAGAGTGAGGTTACCATACATGTACCAACAATTGAATATGGTATCCGTTTCTTTCGTATAGGGAGTTTACCATGTATACATGTACCAACAATTGAATATAAAACGCATCTGGTGTCCGTTTCTTACTTACATAGAGTGAGGTTACCATACATGTACCAGCAATTGAATATAAGCCACATCTTGTACCCGTTTCTTACACATATGGAGTTTACCATACATGTACCAACAATTGAATATAAAGCACATCTGGTACCCGTTTCTTACTTACATAGAGTGAGGTTACCATACATGTACAGCAATTGAATATAAGCCACATCTAGTACCCGTTTCTTACATATATGGAGTTTACCATACATGTACCAACAATTGAATGTAAAATGCATCTGGTACCCGTTTCTTACATAGAGTGAGGTTACCATACATGTACCAACAGTTGAATAAAAAACGCATCTGGTGCCCATTTCTTACATATAGCGATGTACCCGTCCCTGAGGTGGTCCGTTGTAGCCTGCTGGATGACCGTCTCAAACGTAACGCCATATTTCTTCTCGTAGGCCGTAAACACCTCTCGAAGGTGGTAGAAACTTCGCAGACACAGGATACGGTTAAACGAGGAAAACGTGTCCCCTCCCAGATAACGGTCACGGGACGCCTGGAAATGAATGAAAGTCGGATCGATGGGGTGTGTTGTGAGTTCGGTTTAGATGTATGTATGTTTCTTTCATTACTTTGAACATGCTTTACTGCAGCTTTGGTTTACTTTTAACATATTGCCAAATTTTCCAAAGCGAATAACATAAAGACAAAATATACAAGCTATTGCCAAAGGGTATGGTCACAAGTTCTCACATCATTAGGCTAAGCCATCCCTTTTTGCAAAACAAACGTTAGAATAAGCTTCATTTGAACTTCAAGTAATAAGTAATAGGAGTTGTATAAAAGAAGGCTTAATTCAAATGTGTCGTCATGCTGTCTTTCACGTTAACTACACGGGTGAACTCATTCCGCCCAGACACCTTTACAAATGCCGTGAGCGAATCCAAGTCTGAAATGTTTCAAAACTCTGAAAATTCAAGTTGATCGTTTGTATGTCTCACATCGTCTTAATTCGTACATATTCTGTATATATGCAAACTCATTGACCAATGTGCTTAATTCTTACCTAACCTTCAGTGCGTGTATAATATAATAATTGAATAGGGACATATATCTCGAAAACTCACTCAATTTATTTGCTTTTACACCGCGTCATCATTATTTCAGTCATTTTGCGATGCCAGACTCTACGTGATGTGGTAATACCGCATTCTCAATTGTCCATTGGAATCTTTGCACCCTGTCAGTCGGCAGAGTAAAACTAGAAATACCGTCACAGGGCTATGAACCCACGAAGAGATGGTCAATGTAGTTTCAATTCATGAACTCGAACACTAGACCAATGACGTCCATATGAATGCATAAACCAGGTATCTGAGAATTTCTGCTCGCTTACCGAAGGTATGTACGCGGCAAAACAAATGAGTATCGGATGCACTTACTATTCTTTCATGAAATGGATTAATTTAGTATTATATTTGCAATTTGAATTCTGCAATAGACCTATCCACTGTGTTAAGCTGTGTTAAGCCCTACTATTTATTCAGTTGTGCATATAATATACTAATTAAGTGCACGGATGTATGAGTACTATAAGAAAGAAATGTGAAAACCTCTGACTCTTTCCTATACACAGTACAATCTCTACCCGAGTAAATCGTTTCCTGTTAGCCTCCCACATTGTGAGGAACGAACGATAACTCTGCAAAGGGGATTGTACACAGTACTGCACCAGTTTTTATGACATTTTAACAATTATAGTTCGCTACACCTGTCACAATATTGAGGCTTCCATTATAATTCAGCGGTGGTTTCATTGGATAATCCTGATGAGTGCAATCTCACCGTGAACAGTTCGTCGACGTCCGCTTTGACCTTTCCGGTTCTCTCCTCGGGGTCTTCGACCTCAACTTCCCATGGCGACTCGTCCCTGGTGGCGTTGAGCAGAGCGGCGAGGAAAAGCTCGAACCTGCCACTGGTATCCTCGATCACTTCCGTCTCGAGGTCCTTGTCGTACACTGTGGGTTGAGATAGAATACCGATAATCCGCCATTTTGAAACTCTTTCTTTCGTCGGATTACTTCGGTCGTTCTTGGTATACATCTGTCGGGGCCGGAACTATTCGGTTAAAACCGAATAGTTCCGGCCCTGACCGATGTTATCCAAGAACGACCGAAGTTAACCGATGGATGAATGAATTTCAAAATTGCGGATAATGGATATTCTATCTTAAAGTGAGTTAATTAGCCCTGGTAGGATAGTCGTTTATCAAAAATGTTAACCGGTTCAGAGATTAATGTTGCCTTCTATATGATGGAGGAATGCTCGAGTTTTAACCTTTGACCAAATGATCGTAATGTTAAGAGGTGATGCTTGAAGAGTTGATTAAAACGAATAAAGAATAAATTATCTGAGTCAATCGTCTAAATCTTCAACCGAGGTTCCTGAGTTTTAAGGTAGAATACCAATACTCTGCCATTGTGAAACTCATTTTCTCGTCAAGTTACTTCGGTCGTGCTCGGTACAAGTCGGTAATGGCCGAAACTCACCGGTGAAAAGCGAATAGTTCCATCCCAGAACGATGTATACCGAGAACGACCGAAGTAATCCGGATTATGGGTATCCTACCATTATGCCGATAAAGCCAACTATCGTTAATTACCTTTTTCAAAGACCGTTTTCATTCGGATAAGCTCATTGTTGCTTTTCGAGGCAAACATTTCAATTAGGGTATCTTCGTCAGTGCCGGCCGAAGTAAAGATGGGAAACTGGCCCTGCAGATAAAGAAGAAGAAAAACGTTTTATCACTGACATGAATCACTTACTATAGTATTGCATTGGACCCTCGATATACAGCTCATGGTTCTCAAAGAATATAACAATCAAGTTTTGTTTTAAGGAGATTCTCGTACAAAAAGCGCTAAATAGAGGAGTACTTACCAAATTGCAGCCTCTTTTCAAATATCTTTTATATCGGTTATTACTTTTTAATTTATTTGTATGATGTTAAGATATTGCTGTGTCAATCATTTTTCAGTTATTTCACAGCCTTTCTGGATCCATTAGTACGGCCTTTTTTTTCAATATTTTACACAATTCATTTGTTAAGAGACTTGTGTTGTCTTAAAGCTCTAATAATATATCATTGGTATTACAAGGCCAGTCACGTTATGTTTTATGTTTACTTACCGAAATGGCAGTTTTAACGCACTTAGCATCATACACGGCTGGGTCAAATATCAAGGCCAACGCAAGATCTTTGGCATCCCCGCGTAACTCGGCAGTTAGTTCTGCAGCCATGCTCTAAATGAGTAACACACTACTTTGTAATAAAGGAGGTTTTGTTTTCAATCGCAAAATTTATTCAGATATAGAAGTTCTAGTTTTCTAAGTGTGATGATAATACGTATCGAACTGTTCGAATCACATTCTAGCAGAATGCTACGAAACATACTAAGGAATCTTTTGATATATGCCAACTTGAGTTCTTATTATAACGATCATGTATTACTTTAACTGTTTAATAGTGACACCATGACGAAACTATGACTAATTGCATTGATAAAAAAAATTCCAATTTTGGTTGATCACATGAAATATGCTAATTGAAAACAATGTAAAATACAACCGTTGGACCCCCTCACCCCCCACCCACCCCCAACCCACCCCCCAAAAAAGATAGAAATGAAAAATGATAAACAAAAAGAAAAAAGAAAAATTCAATCGCACGGATTTTTATAACCTCTGCTTCGGGTTGATCCAATCGAATCAATCTTTTAAATTACAAGAGTTTATTAAAACGTTCGATATACCTTTCCAAACTGTGTTTTATACAGTTGATCAATCCTCAACCTCTGTAAGTTATCATGTCCTCCCAGAACATTGATAAAGTCATTAACTGCGTTACCTGCAACCAATAAATATTAAGTAGAAAAACAGACCTTTTGTAAAATGTTTTAAGTTATGAAGAGACCTAGAGGTCAATCTTTTCAGTCGTTGGAATCGACGGCTCAGTTCAAAATCAAGCTAAGTCCCTAACATTTGTGAAGGGCTTATCTTTGTTTTGCATTCATCCATCCGAATAGTCTATGTGTAAATGGGCTGAATAACATATAATGACTAATTTGGAGTAAGAATTTTTATTTTTCAAATCTTTGCTAAACACATCATCAAAAGAAGATTTCATGTCAAATCTTTAAACAGACGAGAAAAGTCCTTTCGAAATATGTTTAAAGTTGTTAAAAAAGAACGAGGGGGCTAATCTCTATAGTGGATGGAATGTTCTTCACCAAACTAATTTTAAGGGAGAAGACCCATTAACCACCATTTTGAAACTGATTTGTGTGATTACTTCGGTCGTGTTCGGTATACGTCGGTCGGGGCCGGAACTATTCGGTATACGTTGGTCGGGGCCGGAACTATTCGGTATACAGCGAAAACGAAGTATTCCGACAAAGAAATTAGTTTGAAAATGGCGGATAATCGGTTCTCAACCATAATCGAATAAGATCGGAACGCGTTATTCATAAACTTTGTTTTAAGAACAATGAGCCAATATGCTTAAGTTCTAATGAAATATGTTCTGTTCTGTTCTGTGTAGATTAAATTTAAGCATATTGGTATTGTAAAGGAGCAAATTATGAAGTGTTCCGGGTGTTTTTTAAATCCCACAAAGAGTACATTTACATACATACCATCTTGCAGACCTCCCTGTATTCCTCTCCTGAATGCAAGGCCAGCCTTTTCCGCGATAGAGTCGTTAAATCCGCCTACTTCCTTGGTGGTGGGCTACATCGGAAAGATATATTTAACGAAGAACATGTATCTTAAAGGTTATTTGATTTTCTAAAAGATACAGCCTAAATATCCCAGGTCAGTTCACGTGGACATTGAATGACCAAGTAACGAATAATGTTGACAATTAAGTTTGCTTATGACGTATACTGTTGATTTATGTCGGAATGGGTTTGTAACGTAAATCACCTTCTTATTTTAATTAACTATTTTTATCCAACTCATTTTATTTTCATACATAACACTCTTTGCCTTATAGGCCTTATGACTTCAAATTTGGTCAATATCAAAAATCTCAATGACGAATTTCTATTTTGATCAATATCAAATGCCTGACAAATAAGATAATTGTGAAGTATATGTTATGTTAATTCCTTACATATTGTCAAATACGTGCGGTTTCTAAATTACCAATATATATATCATATGAAAATGGATTCTGTAAATCCTTTCCATTACTCACAAATAAAATCTCACCATGCTTTTATAGAGATTGATATTGAAAACTCCAAGGTCTTTCATTTAAAGAAAGCCGATGTCTTTGAATAGTATGTTCTTACAGGGTATTCTGGTACTTGTGGTGTTTTAGTGGGGTATCAAATGTGTTTGACAAGTATTAATTTGCTTGATAAGTTGTCTTCATCTTTCATTTAGTTTTAAGATCATTTGTTCCTCACTGCTCCTTATACCTTTTTCAGACATATTGATACCTCACTGTGAGACGACATATGGGCCAAAATACCTTAATTGTCCTTAGTCTTTTAGTTTTGTTGTTCACTTGTTCATTGTTGAGGATCTTATGGAAGATTGTCAGTTTAAATTGTCAAATAGGTTTCCTCGTTAAATAAAGTCTATATTATTATTATTATTATTATTATTATTATTATTATTATTATTATTATTATTATTATTATTATTATTATTATTATTATTATTATTATTATTATTATTATTATTATTATCATCATTATTATTATCATCATTATTATTATTATTATTAAATGATGTCAAAGATACATGTATTAACGTACCTGGTATTTATAGTACATCTGATTACCGGGCATACTCGCTGGTATCGTTACTCTCTTCATCTGTAATTGATCATTTACTTTTCAAATATCTTATTCGCTCACGTGTGAATTTTACTACAATAATACACTGGTGATACATACATTTACATAAACAAAAGCGATGTATATGTTGAAGTGCTGTAAGGAAACATAGGTAAGTGAAAGAGAAGAGGCAGGGATTGAATGGTTTATGTGCTTGACGAGCGCAAACACTATTAGAATTCTATGAGACAGACCATGTTCCTAGAAAATAGGATAGCTTTATCTAAAATAACACAAATTTCTTGTTATTTGCACATTACACATGACCTTTACATAAGAATTGCTTCCATTTCGACCAAAACATGCTTAGTGCTACTCACAATTTGATTAGATTTTTATGGAAAATGATTAGGAAAGGAAACACCATAATTTATTAAGATGGGAAACCATCATTTATTGGGAAGGTGATGAACGGGGGAAACTGAATGTGGTCATTCCCCTGGGGTTTTCCTCCTAAATCAGGCAACTCGCTTGAGGTCAGGGCCGAATCTTTTAAAAGACGAATAACGATTTCATCTTATTCGTCCCGGGGGATGGAACTGTACAAGAAAAAAGAGAGAACATATTCCCACAAATCAGTAACACACGCATTCTTTATTGAAGATGTATGATAGCATGCAGTAATAATAATTATACATACAACAATATGAAATGTAAAGAACAATACTTTAACTTTTCCGAATTGCAAAGAATGTTTCTTGAAGTGAGTGAATCAGTCTCCAACAAAAGGGTATAACATTAATTCTAACCTGTACAAGAAAAAAGAAAGAACTTATTCCCACAAATCAGAGTAACACGCTGATTCCATGGGCAGTATTCGAAGCAATTTCCGCACGTGCCTTCGGTGTGCGCACGCATCATTTTTCATGTTGGCTAATATCCATGTAATTGGTACACAAACAATGTAACCATATTTAGGAAACGAACTTCTAGAAGCAGCCGAATTCCATTTAATTCTTAGAAACATACATTAACCTGCTCACCAGGTAAAGCTAGGAAAGTTTTCCATTGCTTTTGGCTGAATCATACAAAATACCTCAAAGAGCCTTTACCGCTTTTCCTTTACCTCATAGACTATATAGTAAGTTATGTAGGTTTTTTTATCCGAATAAAATGCATTCATTAGCACTTATATCATTAATTATAGCTGATCCCACTGGACGATAATGATAGCAAACAATTATAAAAAGTATTTTGCAAAGCGGTTACTTGTTTTACCGACACGCTGTATTTGTTATTCAGTAACTATCGTTTACTTAGAGTAAAGGACAATAAAGAACTAGTGGACTATTAACATATTTATTTGGAAATCGGTTACCCTTGATGATCTTGGAATTGTTTTTGTCCTGTCACAATGGCTATTTAAGGACCGATAACAGGGTGTCGTATAACACTTTTGATATCCGTCACTAGATCACGTGGTCAATGCACGTACCAGATATTGCAGGTTTTGGGCGCTATTATGCTTTTTAGTATGATTGGAACATGTTTTGTGACCCTTGTAACCATCCTACTTTAAGCAAATTTGTGACCCTTGTGACCCTCGTGACCACCCTACTTTAAGCACAGTTATCTATGAAGGATGATATCGGATCCTGGCTCTACCATGCCGAATACTTCCTGAAGACCTTTAGATAGAAATCGCCCATATCCTGCATTACCGGCGATTGTTTCCATTGTGTAGATACAAGAAACAATTGGCTAGTGGTCAGTTCCTTATATACATGTCATGTACAGTATGCGACCCTTGCAAAGCAACGTTACGGCGTAGTATGGAGAGCAAACAATTACTAAACACAGTGAAATCAACAACCTGATAGTCGTCTCTTGTAAGAAAGGTATAAGGAGCAGTGAGGAACACAGGGATTCCGAGTTCGAACAACTCCTGAGTCACTGTTATTTTGGCAGTGACAATTGGCAAGATGATTTAATACTGTCGAATCACAGCTGGTTCATGATTGAAAGGAAACCAAACAACAACAAAACCCATATTAAATGACGATAGCCCTGTGCAGAGGCATTTTAGTATGCCATCGTACATAAATATGTTCTATTTTTCGTCGTTGCAAAGAGAAAAATAGTTAACTATGACCCTTTAATATGATAGAATATCCCTAGTGAGTTTTCGCTCGTACCTCTTTAGTGTTACAGCCTAGTGGAAATGATATTCTTATTTAGGTTGCAGGGAAACCCTGTTCCGCGGATTTAGAACAAACGAATAGGAAAGAAGTTCGAACCTGTATTCAAAATCGATTCCTAGTTTCCAGTTAGCGAAATCAGGATAGTTATCTGAACGTATACTCGGCTTCTATTTAATATATTTATCTTATTTCTTAGGCGATGAAAATTTGAGAACACATGAATAAATGGCCTTAGGGGCCATAGTTTGGTCTTCAGCTTTCAAGATCATACCATTGAGTAACTACAAAAATATGTATCCTGAAAACGCAACGAATAACTAAATATTAATTCTACAAGTCAGACTTTACGAATCTCATTTTTGGTATATTTTGTTAAAACAGTATAAAACACAAGACATGGTCTAAGAAGAGGTCTGGCCATTAATTATTTCAAATAAAGGACAATAAGCAATCTAACTAAAACAATGACTATGGGTATAAAGCAAACTCTGAAAAGATGCCAACGAGTTAAATGACTTTGTCAGTATAAATTGCTATGACTATAAAGTGGCACCATCACCCAGTGATTGTCAAACAGTGACATAAATATGCAAGATATAAATAAACTCCTTGTTTAAAAATCACCTTTATGTGTCGTCTTTACCATCTTGTCATATTACTGCAGCAAACGATGAGTAAAACCACTCAAACACTAGATGAAGTTGTTCTTCCTGTTGAAACCTTTCAGTCTAACATTTAGCTGCACTCGTACATTGGGAAAGAGACCAATCCCATGATAGAACGGGACCGTTTTTTTTTTTCGATATTGTAAATTCCGAATGTGATGCCATATAATGGACTAATATTTTTGAGGTGCATTGATGTTCATAAAACTTCTAAAAAATTGCATTGTCTCGAAAGGATTTCATTCTGCAATATAAAATAGACAGGAACGACGATGATAACCCGGTTTTATTTTTTTAATGCGAGGTTAATGAAAGAAGCATTTACTGCATTGTGTTGTACCGTCCAATAGTGCTGCCACCGGGATACTTAAATATAGAGAGATGAAACACATTCAAATAGAAGGAAATAAAAATAACTCACACCAACCTTAAGCACGTCCACCTCAATAGTTTTAACACTTCTAACAGCCTTTGCCGTTGCTACAGCGGTGTTTAGATCGTCGTCTGTTGTACTGACCTTTGGGCTATCAACACCAACCTTTGCGTCTGTTACAACAGCAATTGGGGTTCGCACAGCAGGTTTTACTTCAACTGCTGCAGAGCCCGGTTTGGTCCACATAGGTTTAAATGTCCCCGGGATATAAGCACAATGTACTTTATGGCTTAATATATAGTCCCTTCCGTTTCCGGAAACAAGATGGATCCGGACCAAACGTACAGTGCTGACTAGTTGATGCATCGATTGGGAACATTTTACGTGAGGTCATTTGGGATTTTTGAAATACGATGTGGAATGTGTTTGAAAAAATGGCACAAGATCGTAGTTTAAGGCAAAACAGACTCAGACAAGATGCTTTTTCCGCATTGGACTACGCCAGTGACGGATCAAGTCTAAATATCAATTGCAGAGTTGCCGTTCGTTTCTCAATCATTTTGTATTAGGAAAAAAAATGAAAAAAAAATCAAAAGTTAACGGATTTACGAATTAATTCCATGGAATTAAATGGCATGAAGCACTAAAAGCACATAAAGTTACGACCGATTTTAGTCATAGCTAACGTTTGCGACATTTTGCGACTGAACGTACGTTTATGTGTATGTTACACAAGCATTTGTGGGACACTTTCTTTGTACGTCTACGAGGAGAAATGTACGAACTTTTGTAAGAAATGCCATGAACGTTGAAAGACAAAGTCACTCTCTGCGTGAGTTCATAACGTGGTAGAAAAAGAATGCAATTGTCATGAAAAGGTGTATAAGGTCAGCTTTTCGAAAATGGTGGTAGTGCACAGTCTACCAGTTTAGACCAAAAGTCACCCGATAGCATCGTAGCCTCACAGTGAGTGCATCTTGAGATGGAATGTAAGCTGCGGGGTTTCTGGGCTATCCATATAAAGACATTTACTTCCAAAAATTAGAAAAAAAAATTACTCTGCTAATATAAGTGACTGCTATTATATCTGAACGATCACATGAACCTATGTTTATGGTGTTTAATTTGTTTCTTTTTTTTCCATTTTCTTGTTATTTTTCATACAGGTGTTTGTTTGACGAGAAAATGTGTAGTTTAAGTCAATAAATAGATCTGGATCTTGATTTCGATCTAACAAACGGAATGTTGATGGGTTCACCCGCCTTGACCAGCCATAACTGGATGTTAAGCTTGGGGTCCTCCTCCATATACGATGAACTAGGCATTGCAATATAACAGTTGGAAACAAACAAAAATGTAAGCCTCATGAAGTTATTACGCACAAGAGTTCACATTACGGTAGAATCGCTCTTGCTTACCATTTTACAAATTCTCTATATCCTATATTGTATGCACTTTGTAGAGCGTTTTAGGTAAAACGACCATAAAGGCTCATGAAAGGAGACCAATGCTATGGCAAACTATATTATTTGGTAAACTTGTGGTCAGATTCAATTAGTTATAACCAAAACAAAAAAACACATCAGCAAACATTAAACGTGAAAGCCAACGAGACGTAACCCAGATTAGCCAGTTTATTATATTCAATTTGTCTGATTCTTCACCTCTGACCTGGTCACATGATACACATTTTTTAACCGACCAATCATTATTCGTTATTTTAAATATGTTAACAAAAAGGTTGTTGATAAACATGAGCGAATTCAAGAAAACTATATTTCAATCACAAAATAACTTGTAAAAGGAGTGTATTAAATAGGGTCTCACATCATTCATGAATTAATTTTCGTGACTTTTATGAACATAATTCTAGAACTCCATATGTATTTTTTCAGTTATTTATTTGTAATCATATCATTTCATGAGCCTTTAACGATTGCCATCGAATATCTTTTTCATGGATGCAATTCAATGCACAGGTAAGGACAAGTATACACACCCTTACTAACATGGGATCCCGGCCCGTGCATGTAACCCGTACTAGCCTAGATGATATCGTCCATGTTTATCGCTTATTTAGGACAGGTCACAATGTTGTCCTAAACTGGGATTGTTTTTTGCACACCTATCCAGCTGTAGCGAGCCTTCATGACTGAAAATCGAGGCTTGAAGAAGAACTATATCAAAACAAACACTTATTCGAACGTTTAGATATTTTATTTGTTACAGAAATTACTTACAATAACAAAAACTTTACTCAGTAACGAAAAACAAGCACTATTCATCCTACCACACCCTTTCCTCAAGTAAATGCATGTGTGTCTCTGTGTCCGATCTATTTAAGTAAAAGCCTTATGATTCCGTCTGTGTGTTCTTGTGTATATTGTTAATCCATTGCCTAATAACACATTCTTTTATGCCGCTGTCGCAAACAACTGAACTTGTTATACATAGACAATAGTATACGCGTACCTGCACAAAATAATTTGATGTCGTGTTGTGACAAAAGAACACATTGCCCATACCAAGGAATTTCTTTCATAGTCATATTGTTTTATGCCGAGTGGAAAGACTATTTGTCATGATTAAAAAACATATTGCCTCTGGTTTCATCTAATCTACTGTTAATAAAAAAGTTTATAGATAAAAGTTCACAAAATGCCATTTTTGTTTAAATTTTCTAATGATGAAAAGTCCGGAACTAGGTACTGACATTATTGTTCTTGATCTAAGTCATGAAACGCGATCTGTTTTTTTATAACCTGGCTTTTGTTGGATGCAGTTTACTTCTTGGACAACACAAATAAAGCAGAAGATATAAAACTAAAAACGATGTCATTTAGTTGTTTGTTAAGGATTTGATTACATATTGATTAATAGAATTGCAAGTAAGCTAGGTATATGCTTAGTCGGTATTCAAAATACAACAAGGAACCTGGTCACCGTTTTATCAAACATGTCATGCTACTGAAAATAAGCGTAATTTCAAAACAAGTCATTATTATGTCGATATTGAGCTAAGGAATATTGCAAAGTAATATTCAATTGGAATCGTCTCTCCGAGACCCTTCCAATGACGCGTCACATTGCGATATTGCACTTTAATTTTTAGATGATATTCATGTTTATTAGTTTTGATTTACTTCCTAAATTGTTTAGTAACCCGGTACCCATGTTTCGTATTTCAAATTTCGGGCCGCACATCTTCCGCCATTTAGCAACGTCCATTTAAACACTGTTCCCCCGTTTTAGGCCTCGCCGATCAGCTTGAGAAGAAGTTTCTTGTAGTCCCCACTGGTGTCCCCTTCAATAAAGCTCTTCAGGGATTTATTGTACTTCTTCTGGAACTCTGATTTTATTTCCGACATGTCGATCTGTTGTATAAAACATTTATAAATTTTATTATATGTATGAGGATTTTAAATCGCGTCAGCATTATTTCGGTTTTGTTGAGATTCCCGAATCTAAATAATGGAAGAATATCCCGCATTCATCTGCCAGGTAGAACCACCGGCTATCTGAAAGTTAGTCGAGAATCCGCTTCTCATGAAAATCAAAATGCAGTCACCAGGATTTAAACTTACCCCCTGAGGGGCCATGTGATTTCAAGTTATGTACTCTAACCACTAGACCACAGAGGGTCCTCAATACTTACAGTGTCAATGGTCAAAGGTAGCTGTTAAAATGCAGTAAGAATTGTGTATATACAAATAAAACTCACATCGACAACAATACTTTGGTCGAAAGGGCCCCACTTTACAAGTACCCTCCTGAAGCCATTGGGTATAGACTTAACGAAGCGTCCGGAGTTCGAGCTCAACGGACACAGCCGGTTTCTTTGGAGGTTCATTTGGCAAGACAATTGACAGTCCTAGCCTAGTACTTTTTTATTTGACTCTGGTCGAGTGATAGAGCATCACTTTTTTTTTCTTTTATTTAGCCCTAATCTTGTACTTGTAACAGTCAGAAGAGCCGTAATATAACTGAACAGCTGTTGACATGACGCCAAGGCCTTTTTACATAATACATGTAGGTATGTAATACTTAAAGAGAAAGTAAAATTCAAATTCTATAGAAACTTTTTCTTTGCTTTTAATGAACTTCAGTATGGTTATGGTTATCTAATTTAGATAAATAGAAGTTTCCATTCTCTTTATTCAACGCTGACTAAGTAATTTGCACGACATTTCAAGAGTTGTATTACAGCCCAGTGTTTCTAAGATGAATTGAACCCCCTTTACAAATAATAACACTTTCTTTTCATTTGTGTCTGTCTAGACACTCAGTTACATGTAAAACTTAGTCGCAAGCCTGTAAAATGAAAAGGGTTCAAAGCAAGATTATGATAAGTGTTTCATGTTTGCAAAGCACTTGCGATAACGTTACACCAAACCCTTATTGTTTCTGTGGTCTAAGTATACGTTATGAAATGTTTTTGTGTATGTTACCTACCTCACTTCGACTAACGACGACTCGGATCAGATCATTATCTTTGGTCCCCGCTCCTTTCATACTTTTGTAAAGTCTCTCCGCAAAATAGACGGGTTTACTTCTCGCTATTTGAACTGTGAAATATATCAAGTCATGTGTGTGTACATTGCAATATTGTATAGTTGGTCCGCACAATCAATGGGTTACATGTCTTCCTCACAACATTCGCATTCGGGAATGGTCATAGTCAGATGAATGATTGATGTGCTAATTACTGCGCAGGCAGACTGATTTGTTTAATCCTTAGAATGCTGGGTAATTTTATGAAACCTAAAAATTCTCTTTATTCTGTTGAGGAAAGATACTCAGATTTGTCAATGGGTTAGATCACAGGCCAGCCACCAATTTATTTGGCGGCTGGCCTGGATCTAACCTGTTTGCATAAGCATGAAGTCGGTTATAGCTCTATACTGGTTAAGATAAGTCCACGTATATAATGTTACTATCACATAAACGACAATCACTATCCCTACACGTAAAATGCCATTCTGTTACCCGATGCATGCAAGGCCAACTATTCAATATAGTAAACAACAGATAACCAATGTCATTCCTAGCCTGGTTGGAGGAAATAATAAAAATGTTGTTCAATTCATATTTGTTTGGGATTGATACTACTTTTTTGACAATTTAATGTTATTGTTCTAAAAGAATATCTTACCGATTGCTAGATAGCCTTCCTCCACATATCCGCTGGTCTCAGACTTGATGACGGTCTCAATCTCCTTTCCATACTGCTGTCTGTATTCATCAAACGTGGCCAAAAGCTGGGGCTGGCTCCTCAGACAAAGTACACGGTTAAAGGTGGACTCGTCCGTGCCCACTTTATTGGCCCCGGCCTGAAGGGAGATATAACTGTATGATATGTACATGGGTCCCTGAACCTTGAATCCTTAAGGTGCTCGAACCAACTTCTTACTTATGCAAACAGGTTTGATCCTGGCCACCCGCAAAGTAAAATTAGCGGATGGCCTGTGATTTAACCTGTTTACTACTCTGAGTATCTTTCCTCATCAAAACTATGCAGATAATTATGGTTTTGGCAAATAGACGACACAAAAATGTATTTTAGGGAAACTACCCAGTAATCTCAGTATATTTTCAGTAATATATTGACCTTAGCATGTAGATGGATATGAATGGTGAAGCATTTGTGTATGTCGTTGCACCTTAAAATCGGTAATCTATAACTGTTTTATTTCAACTTACAGGAAGCTTTAAGAAACAATTATAGATTAATGGAAAAAGGTCATACATTAGACACGTTAAATTGTTGTTTTGTTTTCTAGCCTTAACACAACATCAAAGACTAGTGTCTTGTTCTTATTAAAACGAAAGTTTTCTGTAATTCTTTAGTTTTGCGAAATATAATCTTCAAATGCACAACCACCACTGTCGTTTGTTTGTTAAAAGTATGATGGCTGGAATAATTTTGGGCTCTTTCACAATCCTTTTCGGGGTTGAATATTTTCACATATAAACAAATATAATCTGGTCCGACCGGAACGAGTGGTTCGGAACTGACATGGAAATACCAGGAACACATACAGGTGCACTTATATATGTGATATAAGTTCATTACTGTTAAGTATAACAGTCTAAAACACTCTTCAAATTTGATACTAATGGACAACCGAATCTTTTTCGAGTTTTATTCTATGAATGCTATTCCAACAACAATAGTTGAAATAGGGCTGGACTTTGCATGTACAAATCGCATATATCAGATCATCAAGTGTATATTAATAATTTATGTTAATGACCCGTTATGGCAAAGACTTATAAGCATACTTCTCTTTAATGAATGTTTTCAGTCTCGTTTTGTTAAAGCTTTGTAAAATATAAGTTATTCGACTTCTAACCATTAATTTATCCATGAAACACTACATAACTATTGCATGAGTATTTCATGTATGATTGTACAGGCTGTAACTATCGCAGAGGAAGATAACCTTCTGCAGGGTTGATATTCTGTATGAAGCATTTTCTGTCCTAAACTTCGTATTTGGTCATACATGTAGGTGATTTATACGGTTGATTCAGCCATTCCATTGTAGCTTTAACTTATGTTACGGCTATCCTTGACACACGTGTACTAGACCAGGGCTAGTATGTGTCTCGGCTAGGATCTGCCACAAAAAACCCCAGAGCTACCAGTGGGGATCGAACCAAGGATCCCGAATTCCAAGACCGCAGTCCTTAGCACTATGTCAAATAGGACCATTGGTTTTAATTTGTGGGCGACAGTGGTGTAGTGGTGTAATGGTAGAGCGTCGGCCTGTTGTACCGAGGGTCCTAGGTCTAAATCCACAAAGTCGAAGTGAAAAATAACGGAACCAATCCACGAATCGGTGCGAGTACAGGTGAAGTATCCAGGAAGCAGCAGTTATCGACAGTGGACTTAACAAGCTTCAAGCTTCCGTCACAGTCGATTTCAAATAAATAAATTAAAACTTAAAACTATTTTGATTGTACGCAAGTTCTTAGCAAAATATCTCTAGTGAAACGCTACCCAGTCAAACTATCTAGATTGTATGTATATGTACCAACAACACTGACTTACATCAAAAATATCCTTAGCATCAGCAGCAGCCTTAGCCTGGTCTACTTCAACTCCCTCCTCTCTGCTGGCGGTTACCAAGGATACGAGTAACCGTTTAAAGTGACCACTTGTATCACCCATGAGGTCCTTTTCAAGGTCCGCTTTGTATACTGTAGAGAAAGGTAGATATTTACTTATTAATTGACAATGGTATTAAACAGAATGGATTAAATGCATCTATTTAGGCGACATATCCAGGAAATTTGAATTTTTCCGACAAAGGTCGTTATAATTTTGACCAAGCTGAAGTTTCAATTCAAGAATAGGTGTATATATTTATATATATATTCATATAAGGTTTGCATTTTCTCTTTTATCTAGAGGACATGTTTCGAATGCCCTCCCGTTGATTGCAATTTGAAAGTATAACTCAGGCGGCGACCGTCTTGCTCAACGATTACCAATAAGTTTGTTACGAGTAAACATTTTGGTGGTTCACTGATTCCTTTCATTCACTATTCAAAACATGGGATACCGTCGCAATAAGATATGCTTAAAGCTATGTCAGGGTTATAACAATGGAAAAAGACCCCAACTATTTCTGCTCAAAATAGCTGATCAAGCCGAGAAGAACCATTGTTTGGAGACTATATATCATGAATTTCCTTTCCTAAGCGGTTTATCATCACTAAACCCTTATGGTGCTTGATCTGACTGCATGCTCTCCCACACAGGTTAGATCCAGGCCAGCCGCCACGTAAATTGGCGACTACCCTGTGACCTTACTTATCTGCTACTCTGAGTATCTTTCCTCATCTAAATTACGCAGATATTTAAAGTTTTGGAAAGCAGACGACACTAAACTGTATTTATAGAAAATGTCTTATCATTCAAACGGTTAAAGATGTGATTTAAATGTTATCATGCCGGGCCTTACGGGTTTTGTAGATTTTCCTGATCTCTGCAATCTCGGCATTGGATCTTGAACACATAATCTCGATCAGTGCACTCTCTTTCGTACCCAAACCCTACAGTACAAAATGGAATAAAGAGTCAAAAGCTTTCTGAGCAATTTATCTTATAGTCACAGTAGATTTTACCATACTCGATCATGAAAATTAAAGAAAAAAGATAATAATATGAAGAACGCTTTGTAAGTGAGATAATGAAATGCAACTCATTAAATTGGTATTTTTGCAAAGTTACATATTCTCTCAAAAAGGATATTATTCTTATCCAAATATCTTAATTGCCAAACAAAATTGAATCATTATAAACGATAGAATTGTTAAAAATATCTGATTGAAACGATTCTGATGATTTGAGTTCCATATATTCAAAACAAGCAACTTCTCCGATTGTCAATGAACTTGCTTAAGATTTCTAATGTCAAAAATCAAAGTAGGTATATAAGTAAATGTTTGATATCACTAATGATCTTACCGAGATTGAGTCGTGGAGACATTTTGCGTCATAGTGCAGCGGCGGCTGGAGAAGAGCCAACACCAGGGTCTCGAACTTCCCACTGATCTCGGACTTCAGCTCGGATTTCAGGTCCTGGATGACAAACAACACTTAACTCAGTAATGAAATATCTTTAACCCTTTACCAAACGCCAAATTCTCGACTGTCCCAAATTGACAACGTTTGCAGACGCCATTTCAAAATGTGATGAAATTTGAATATAACCTTCTGATATGGAAAATAACATTGTGGGAAAAGGAGAAATAGTTCGTTTAGAGCAATTTCTCCTTTTCCCACAATGTTTTCCAAAGTCGTCTGCAAAAAAGTGGTCAAATGTTGTTTAGTAATGGGTAAAGGATTCTTATAAGTAAAAGAGAATTTCAAAGGATGACCTCTTCAAAGCGATGAAGGAAGCCTCTTTGGACGTCATTGGATGACTTCGTTGCATAAACTAATTGCTATATCGGAGTAATATTTCGATTCATCGCGGTTTATCATAATTGTAAAGCTTTTAATATCAATTTGCCGACACTAGTTTATCTGTTCTGTTTAATTGGAATTCTGCCATTGCATTTAGAACATTACTTTGAGTCTGTTTTAAGGTAGAATTCCCATTATCCGCTATTTCAAAAATCATGCTATCATCAGATTCCTTTGGTCGTTCTCGTATACTTCGGACGGGCCCGGAACAATTCGGTGTAAAGTGAATAGTTCCGACCCAGACCGATGTATAACAAGCACGACCGAAATAATCCGACAAAGGAAATACATTCAAAATGGCGGATTATGATAAGCCTACCCTAAAGCACACGCCATACGAAGTACATGTATACGCATTATGTGATGCACTCTACATGTAGTTGTAGTATGCGTACGTCTTTTGAACTAGTGTGCGTGTGGAATAGTGTACATGATCGCGTGCCTGATTGTATACATATCAGAAACATCTCTTATGCGAATTATTTCACTTCCTCCTTATTGTTTTTATTTATATATGTGGAGGGTAAAGAACAATGTCCTTTTGTTCTGTGAGGTAACCAGAAAGGGTCGCGATGGTAATTTCTCAGATGTGCCTTAGAAGAATAAGCTGTTATACTATGGCTTGATATACTTCGTTGCTTTATTTGTGTTATTGTTTAAGGTTGAATTTTCCACTATGATAACCAGCTGAATAGATAATATCGCTGACAAGACGTATTTACAGCAGGTTAAAAAAAGCGCTTAAAACTTTTTCATTTCATTTTAAACATTTTTGGGTTTGTATGGTGTTTTATGCCGTAATAACAGTTTTCAGTTTTGTAACGGCTTTCCAAGATCCGCCAGTTCTAGGGTAGGGCTCTGAAGCGACTTGCTAAAGGTCACTCTGATAAAGCTATATGTGTCGTTGGGACTCGAGCCACGGACCCCCGGGTTCTAGTCCACCACCTTAACCTCTGGACCACGTCCGACATTAGGGCATTCAACGCATTATGAATAAAGAAAAATGTAAGACAAAATTGTGGCAGACATCTGGTTACAAAATAAAAAGAGTTTGTTTATATCAACGATGGAACACAGCATCGAATGTTAAGGGTCACAAGGGGTAAAAAACACCCATACCTTTCCAAACTGCGTCTTGAAACTCTTCTCGATTTCCAGTCGTTGTGCGTTAGAATGGGAGCTCAATACATCAGTGATCAACGCTTCATTTGTACCTGTGAAATATAATGAACCACTTTTGATTTGACACCTGCAGTATGGAAGTCACAAGAGGGCAAATCGAAAACGGGAGACCTGGGTTTGAAAGCGGATGTAAGGATCACACACGTTCTGAGTAAGATAGGGACTAGTCAATCGAAACATTTAGGGGCCAAAATATGCCCCTCCTCAGGTTTGCCTGCTTTAGTGGTTAAAATTGTATATTTAAATAGTATACAGTCTCAGTTAATAAAATGTAATAACCAATTTTTATCACCAGCTTCACAGGTCTATTTCCTCGGCTCAATGAAAGGTCATAACAGTTGGTTATGTTAACACAATACCGCATTACGCCACATTTTTGCGTCTTGCACCATTGTGGCAAAATGAAAAATTCATTGTCACAAGCAATTTCTCCTTTAGCCACAATGCTTTTTCAATCAATTCACATATCATAACAGCAGAACTGAAAGGTTCTTCTCATGGTTGCACTGCTTTTCTAAAGTCGTCTGCCTCATGTAGAAAAAATGTCGTCTGCAAGTGGTTAAAAGTTAATAAAGCTCTATAGAGCTGTGCATACCTAATCCTTTCATAGCCTTTCTCAGATCTGCAGCCGCTTTCTCGGCCGAGAAATTCTCATTTGGAGTAATTGTACCCTGAAAAGTAAAATCTTTTCATTTTAAGACCAATATATGATAACTAGATTTTGTCTGTTTGATATGGAATTGTATCCGTTTTCAACAATATTACAGTCATACACACCATATACCTCGTATTTATATTTCTCACGAGACTTCTTGTACTTTCGTTTTCAAATATAGATTTAAATATGGAAAATAAAAAATCATTTAATCTGATTGATGAAACAGTTGTTAATATGTTTATGTGTAATCCTACACTTATGTACGAGATGTATCTCTCAGGACACGGAAATTGCCGAGTAGTTACGATCGCCTTCATTGCATTGCTTTCGCCGAAGGTCATCACTTAGTCACACACAGATCATGTTTCCAGGTGAAGCTTTATGACAGGTATGTTTATCATGTGTGTGACGATGAATAAAGGCCCACCTTTGAAATTGATATTTAGCCTGATGAGTTGAAACACCCAGATGTGATTCAATCCTCGAGATATTTGACTTCCTGTCAAGGTAGGAGTATGCGTAGTGATAAATGATATCAAACTTAACGACTAGTTGATTATACATGTATCAGTTATTCTAATGTGTATTAGCTAAGCATATGTAGATAGCGAAGTGAGGTTGAATATGTCCCAAATGTAACTTGATATCATCCATCTAAATGGTCCAAAGTGGTATAATGATTAGCGCTTTAGTCTGAAGACCGGACATTCCGGGTTCGATTTCCTAAATCACCACGGAGTGTCCTTTGGCAAAGCATATTTAGATAACCCAGCACTGGTAGACGTTCCATAAAGCATGTTCGATAGCTCCAGAATGAACCATGTACAAAACTGGAAGAGTAAAAAAGAGAAAGACATGAGAGAAGAAATATCAATATGACACTTTAATACTCGGACAGAGGTAAAGTGAGTCAAAGAAGAACGGGGATAAATGGGCTTAGCAGCAAACCCAAACAAAATGAATCTCAAATATTTTTTAAGCTAGACTACACATAATCCGCCATTTTGAAAGTAATTCTCTCGTCGGATAATTGCTGTCGTTACCTCCGAAGTTAATCGATGATAGAACTACATGCAGTTAATTTTAAAATGGAGTATTTTGGGTATTCCACCTTAAGATGAGTGAGGTTTCAATAATTCTCGTCAATCACGTACGTTCTATTCAAGATCCTCGTATTTGCTATAATTACGTTACTATTCCCTCATTTTGTACAGCCATTTCATTATCAGTACTCCCAGTGCTTTGATTACTTATCTGATTAAATTATTGACACAATCATTGAAAACGACAAAGTAGGATTTATTGAACGGAAAAGAACCCGGAACACAGCCGTGTTATGGAATTTCGCAATATGTCGCAATCAAACAAAATCGTGTGTTGCATCTAACACATGTGTTGCCATAAAGTAAGAAAACATGTAAAATAAGAGTGAGTTTGATTTGCTGTTACGTTTATAAATACTCCAATGTGAGTGAAAAGTAGAATCAAACGTTACAAAATTTCACATCATGATAAAAACATCACGATACTTTCAGGAATATAACTTCGTAGATATTTGACAAGACAAGAGATTCATTCTTAATGTGTTATTTCTTTGCTTACTTTGTTTTTTCTTCTTTTTAACTATCTTGTATGCGTTTTAGATCGCCTCAACATTGTTCAGTTATATTACGATACCCGACTTATAATGATAGAGGAAGATCCATAAATTAGATGGGCTGGCCAACTGTTGGTCAATCAGGGTAGAATAATCGGCATTCCGTAAGTCAGTCGGGGGACTGCCTATTATGATAATCCAAATGCCTTCATCGGGATTTGAACCCATGTGAAGAGAGGACATGTGATTGGAATTTGTGTATGACTATCAACGATATAGGACACCGATATAGGACTCAAGGATGAACTTGATTTTGCCACTTTTCGATTGCTTTTGCTTCGAGCTGGTTACTATTCGACCTTTGACAGTTTTCCGACAAAGAACAATATTTCATGTTTTCATAAGTTCATGTTTTCATATAACATGCTTTAAACTATCTCTTCAGAATTGACCATATAACGAGGCAGGGAAATATTATCAAACGTGACTCTTTCATTAATATACTCATTTCACTGCTTTAAATGAGGACTAGTCAAAAAGGTAGACATACGGAGTTCTTAATTTACTTATACTAAGATCAATATTCAGATGTCGAGATGAATGTAAAGTGAATGCGACTTTTCATCAGACAATAAGAATACAAAATAGTCTAATTTTGGATTTTATTTCTACATATCGTTGCGTTAATGTCGTTCACGCATCACTTATTCCATCACACTTACGACGCAATGATTCCGTACGGGATTTCGATGATCGACGATGAATTTTTCGTTAAGATAAAACAGACCATACAAGACTTGAACAATATCCATATGTGGATAAAACCGAATCGAACAATCATCAATTAATCACTCATTACTTGTTTAATAAAATAAATAAATAAAGTAACAGACAATCAACCAATGAATCAACCAACCATCTATCTATTCTATTCTATCAACAAACTGATAAATAAATGTAGACTTTGATGAAGGGGAACGCCTATTTCCCATGAGGGTTGTGGACTAATTGTAGTATAGCCCGATAAGAGTAATGACTATGAACTTGGAGTCAGCATGGGCTCAGTCAGCAAATAGATCGATATGAATGGCTATATTTAGAATTTCTACAATATCATTGGAATAAGGGGTGCGTCAGCACCTTAGTCCATTGAATTTACATGAGAGACGGTACTTTATCGATACACAAACAGCGATCTGACCCCAGTTACTCATTAAACATCCGCCATCACTGTGAGGACTAATACCTTCTTGGAACTAGGAATGTAGTCCGAATTTACTCGCTTTGTTTTGCTCTATATCATTATAACTGTTACCTCATGGGAAATCTTAAAATGTCCAGATGTTAAAAAAAAATAGCCTATCGTTCAGTCTCTTTTCACAGAAATAATAATTATAGTAATGGTGGTAAAAGAAGCAGCTGTTTTCCTCGAGATGTTGCCCAAAGAAATTTTCGAATGTATCCTCAATCATCTTGCTTTAAACGCACATTAGTCCTTCAGCGCTATCAGCGCTTTGATTTTATATACGGTATACCTCCACTTACGGTCAATTGCACTATCCAATTTATAAGTAAACCTTCAATGACTGCTTTTGATGTCCCTGGTCGATGACTTTGTTGATAATAATGACGGATTTGATGATGCTGGTGATGGTGATGACAATTGGCATTGTAATAAAAACCATCATTATAACGATTATGATAATTACTAAACTGATGCTGATGGTAATTGATATACTTATTATAAGTCTAATTACATTGTGAATTATTTTGCTATTAATATACAAATGTTCTCCTTGGACATATCTCTGGTTCTATAGCTTTTTATCGTCAACATGCACACACGAGAACTTTAATTTCGCGAATACCGCTCTAAAAGAACCACAAATGCAGTACAAACAGGTTAATAAGGGATGATATTTAACTGTTACTACAGTTGGATGAAATTAATAAATTATTAAGGAATGCGGTTCTCAATCGTCAATGTATGGAAATCATTCAATTTATTCCGATTCGACGCATTGTAACAGCAAACAATCAGCATTTTCACTTGACCGACCTTTACCTTTAGTGAATGAAGGCGCCTTATACTACTGTTATAAAATGCTACTACTTTTATATTAATTGATAATGGAATGTATATGAGCGCCTTTTATCGGGCCCCGTCCATACACTTTGTAGAACATATATACCTTTCCAGGTTTGCGTTAAGGTTTTATATTAACCGATGCATGACTCATACTCTATACACAAATATAAGTGTATATTTACTTGAGGTAAATAACTTACATCGTGATATTTTAGGTGTATGCTTGAACTCGCTGGTGTATGTTTTAACTCTTTTACGTTTGATTTAACTCTTTTATGTATTTCTAATCTGACTAATTATCCCTATCTAATGGATGTAAATTGATCGGTTAGGGAAAGCAGGTTAACAAAAAAATGAGAAATTGCTCGTAACGCGCCATTGTTCCTTTGATCACAGTGTTTTACGCCCTTTTTCAAACTTAAAATGGGCATTTCTAAGACTTAAGCATACACTCCAATCAAGCCTAGAGTCAGAGCAAAATTCAAAACTTCTTTATCGGTTAATTAACTAGATGGTCTAGAAAAACCTTTACTTTTGAACAATCTAAATTGTAAAAATAGTTTTGCACCAGCTGATTTATACCATGCATACAACGCGAGGCGTTTCCTGGCTATATATAGATATGGTAGCGTCCATCTATAAATACATTTACCTTAAACTTCTCGTTTTTCAACGACGATTAACCATAACGTATCCTATAACTAATTGTTAGAGGTCTGAAATAGTATATCTATCAGAGATGTAAGCCTTTGTGAGGAAAAGATCGTATTATTTTATTAAAACATACACCGGCCAATTTAACAATGAAGCTTATCCGGCTCGGTTCTTTCTACCTCAGGGGGCTATGAATTGATAATAGGCCTCGTATATGTTATCAATAATAACTAAGCTACGTTAAGTGTTGGCCCGGGTCTGTCTATATAGACAGACCCGGGCCAACACTTTACGTAGCTAACAAAACATTCCTGTACGACAATTTCGAAATCAAAATAAATATTTTCTCCACCCACCTGTGTATATACTGCAGCCATGTTGACGGTCTAGTTATATCCAATATAATGAATACTTCACTTTATCCGACCTCGCTATGTTCCGGATATGAGGTATCGACAAAAACGCTTGTTTCGACACTTCCGCGTTCCCTTCTCCCTATGGCAGACGAATTCCGGACGCTTTAGGTACACTTTAGGTTTAAACAAGTAAAAACGGACCTATCGTGTACGTATTTTTGAAGTGTGGCTACCGATAAGACAACCTGGCTTGAAACATGTAAATGGTTATCATGGAAAAAATGCGATACACTTGTTTGTGTATTACGTAATACTGTTATGGGCCTAGACGTCAAACGATTTTGAAATATCTTTGAACAAATACTGACGTGATTCATTATTAGCGTAAGGGTATCTGTTTGTTTACCGTTACCCTTATGCAGAATAGTTCAAACGCCCTCTCAGCAGACGACCTTTGAAGACGACTAGATACGGTCTGTAACCTGAAATTGTATGTTTTTCAACGCCGTGTCAACAACTTTTCAGTTATGTTTCTTCTTTCTTGGATCGACCATAACTCGGCGAGATCTATGAGGTGACTTGCCAAAGGATTCTGACGAAATAAGAGGTGTCGGTGGGACTCAATCTCGTGAAGCCCGTGTTCTTAGTCCGCCATCCAAACCACTTAGGCACGTAAGAACCTGTCTGTACATATTAATTCCTAAACTCGTTCTTCAGCTCATACAGGAAATTGTGACTGATCCATTCAAAAGCAACAGAAGACGATGTCAACAGTATGAAGGAGTTCCCTTTTTACAATGCTTTGTAGATAATATTGATATAAAAGGAAATGTTGTTCATTAGGAGCGAGTTATCATTTTGTGACTGGTTTCTAAAAATGTCTTCAGCGATTGCATCAAATGAGGTCGTATAATTAAAGGGTTTAAGGACAAGTAACATTTACTACTTGAAGAGCTTGTGGCAAAAGCAAGTCATCCCTATTTCATTTCCCGACAGTGTAATGCCCCTTCGTTCAAATCTAAAATGAATTATTGATATTTCATCACTTGTATATAGATGGTCTGTATGGGCGATGTCTGCCTTATGTACCTTTGTTACCACGGACCTTTGCCCCCCAATTTAGACGATCTCTACAAAATCTCTACAATGTCTTATCGTAAGCAATAGGGTCTTATACCCCTTCCCTTTAAGCCCGTAATTAGTGGGGGCTTTTCACAACTATCAAACGTTCCTAGCCCGTTCAACACGTTTCCCATTCGTAGCCAACGTAGGTAGCACTAAGCAGAGAGCATCCGAGAGTGAAGGATCAAGTCCGGATCTTACAGCCAACCACGACTGACCAAGACACGATCATATTCCTACATCAGTCGGTTGTAAAATATTTTAGTAAGAGATTTTCTTGAATACTGTAAGGGTTTTAACCATTTCCCAAACAATAACTTCTTTTGACCACCTTGTTGCAGACGACTTTAGAAACCATTGTGGGAAAAAGGAGAAATTGCTCGTAACGAGCAATTTTTCCTTTTCCCACAATGTTTCAGAAGATTATTTTCCAATCTCATCACATTTTGAAATGTCGTCTGCAAACTCTTTCAATTTGGGACAGTCGAACATTTGTTGTTTGGGAAAGGGTTAAAAGGAAGAAAGTTATCGTCAAACCAATTAACGACAGTGGTACCAATTATGTGCATCGGATGCAGAAGCTTAAGTCTGTAAGAATCACTTCGACATTGCTTATACATACACTTTTACTCACTTAAAGCCACTCTTGGGACACGGACATTATTATTTTGTCACAAAGCTTTATAAACCTTGTTTTTCTTCCTGCTTAAGTATGTGAATGCTCTGCAAGGATTTGTAAAGTATCCTGGACACAGATTCAAGAGTTGCTTAACTAAATTGATTCAAGTTATAAGTGTCGATGAAAGATTTATATCTTCACAATAAAGTCAAATTTAACAAAATGAACAACATCGCCAAACACTGCCAAATTGTTCATTATTAAGTTCTTATTTAGCTATCGCTTGACATCGAGGTAGTACCCATTATCCACCATTTTGAAACTCATCTTCTCTTCGGCTTACTTCGGTCGTTCTCGATATACATCGGTCGGTGACGGAACTATGGCTTTACACAGAATAGTTTTGGCTCCGACCGATGTATACCGGAAACGACCGAAGTATTCTGACGAAAGGTTTTGTTTCAAATAGCGAATTATGAGTTTCCTACCTAAAGCAAATTCATCGTTTTTGACAAATCATTCGTTTAGTTACAATGGCTTCTTATCTAACGTTTTAAAGTTTCAACCCCATAGTCTTTATACTTCACTGCAAACGACATTAGATGAATGTGTCATCACAAGCTATTCATTCTTATGTAAAAGTGATATATACACAATGCATTTGAGAACTATTCATTCTTGTTCATATTCCATTTGTGATCTGATGTTGCTGTACATTTTTAAAAAGTAGCAAAGTCTTATGTTGGAGAACAGATTAAGTGTTTAGAGATATTTTGATTTGAGCCACTCCAAGATTGCATCTTCCGGCTCTCATCATTTAGTAAATTACATTTCAATACGACAGGAAATTTATTTTTAAGTATGTGTGATTTGCTTCATATCCTTAATCAATTCATGTGGAGACATGACTGATCAAAAGAAGAAAGTAAAGTTAATAACTATGCATGCATTTATATATTGTTTTAGCAACACTGAAGGAAATAAACTTGTAAATAACAGAATTACAGGGTAAACAAACCACATGGCATTAAATCTTATTTGGCATGTATATGTACTATACATATCCGTAACCATTAATCAACTTAAGATTGATTACACATAGACTGGAATGTAGTGTAAATATTGTCCTCACATGTTCGAATGAAGGAAGGGGAAAAAGAATCAACGAACGCTTCCTTTCGCAGTCCTTACTCATAAATAAACTATCAAAGACCTATATCGATACTCCCGACCCATTTCATTGTACATACTCAAAGAGCGTCAATTGTCTAATGTTGATTACAAAGGGGCGTAATGCATTCAGATTGTAATGCATACAAATCTAGAGTTACTTCCCCTGAAAATGTCCAATGATTGAATGAAAACCTGGATGTTCCAAGCTCGTATAACTGTGTAGAATGAAATTTCTACGTCGGGCTAATTCGATGGACCCTGTAATATAATTTAAAGTGCATCTGAGCACACGAGAGAAATGGGTAAAATAGTTTTGTAAGAAAATGAAGGCAATTTAACACTTTTATTTATTATATTTCCTCTTCATGTTCTTTTATTCTAATTGGTCTTTGATTAAAAGAATGCATGTCTGTTATTGGGTTTTTCTTACTCGAAATACGTCGCATACATGTCACATCGGTGCCACCATAAATACACCAACCAACGAACCAGTGTATATTTTTCAGTTCGTGTCATTATCCAATACAGTTGTGCAGTTTTAACCCATTACCAAACAAAAACGGCATTTAACCACTTTATTGCAGATGACTCTGGAAAACAATGTGGGAAAAGGGGAAATTGCTCGTGGTTAGCAATTTTTACTTTTCCCACAATGTTTTCACGACTATTAGAAGATTAACTTCCAATTTCATCACATTTTGATTACAAATGTCGTCTGCAAACTCTTCCAATTTGGGACAGTCGAATATTTAGCGTTTGGTCAAGGGCTAAACAAATTGATTTTTGACTTCCAATTTTCCTTACATCAGTGAATAGGCCCCTTTAACAGAAAACTTTCAATATATTTGACTGGATAAAGCAATCGTCAAAACATTTCAAGAAGGCAATATGGCACATTTTCTCTCTTTGTAGGTTACTTTTGTTTATCAAGACCTCCATTGCCTTTAATTAGAAATACTTCCCCATATACATTAACAGTTTGGTTACATTGCTTTATCTACCTATGGTTTGATAATTAACAATATACACTTGTTTGAAACTATGGAATTTGCCTTGGAGGATAGTTTTTCAAAAATGCAGGAATGAATTCTTTCCAAATTCAGGCTGCACCTTAAAAATTCTTTGTAATTCCCCTCCTATAAAGTATTAAAGAATACGTTTCTCTCGTATAAGAGCAGATAATCCATCAACATAACTCTGACTTTTGAAGTATACATGGATAAAGGTTTAACATTGGCTTCAAAGGAGAATTAGTGCTAAAGTCTATAAGGCTTCCCCCTCGTAATTTATCAGTTTCAGATACTTATTAACTAATGACACGCCCTCTTCGAAGGTATCAGAAAGACTGTAATTAATCAAACACGTTACTAAACGAGTAAATCTAGCTGAGCACTGAATCGTCGACTTGTTACGTGTTTAGTAAGTCGTCGTAAAGTTCTCTTCCGCTTCCCAACAACACATTAATTAGTGTATTTTGTAACAATACGTACAACGTAAACTGTTCCTTTTCGAGTTAAGACACGATGATTGTAAAGTATAAACAACAGGTTCGCCAGCACCTTGCAAGATTCGAAAATTTAATTCAAAGCCATAACCAGATTTTGGAAACCAATACGGAGGAAATAGCGTCGTTATGTCATGTTGATGCAAGCCGTTCTTTCACCTATCTTGAAACACGTTTAATGAGACCAACCGTGCTTTACTTAAGTGGTTACAAATTTGAAATGTTAGTATTTTTCGACCAGCTCCGGCTCCCCATTACTACGTTGCTACTGTAACCAGTATATCTTACTAAACTGTTGTCTTTATTTTTTCACGTTCATTATGTATTGTAAACAGGTCAATCCCGAAATGTATTAAGATTCGAGGGTCTCAACCAATGTAGATATAACAAAAGTCTACAAACTTTCCGAACACCACTCGTGTATTGTTGAAGCGATGTTTAACTCTAACAAAGAAACGATACCGGGTTCGGCAACATGCAGCTGCTATGTTGCTTTCTAAATACTTCCTCATAACTGTAGGCTGTTATTATCCCTTTGCTGCCTAAGCCTGCAAGAAGCCTTGGAATTTGATTCAAAAGGTTGGCTCGCCTACGTAGAAACGATATTTGGATATGGATTTGTGCTGATTTAACGATATTAACGATTTTATGTAAAATTCAAAAAAGAAATGTTAAAGAACATTTGATCGGTCTGTACTTATTGCATACGGTATGTTTAGTCTGTTTTTGAGGCTTACAGTGATCTGTGTTAAATTGAGCGGTAAAATTTGCCTTTTTTCTCATTTCGTTGAATTTCTCTTTTTTTAATGTATTAAAATATATACATAATTAGATACATGAAGCATCATCGTAAGATGAATTTGGAAACTACAGTGACAGAAGAAAGCAATTATCGTAGCGAGAAATTTGTTTCTTTTGCACATCGTCTTTTTTTCTCTGAGGTTGGATAGTTCATTCACTTTATCCTTTGTTGACTGTTTCAATTTTGATGAGTCACAAAACAAGATTTTAATTTATTCGTTTAAACATTAAATAACAGGTCGGTTGTCAACACCATTTAGACACTTGACCTTTCCGTAACCATGGACGCCAACAACCGACGGATTTCCATCACGGCTGCCAAGGAGACGTTGGAGAAGCTGGCTCTGTCCCCGCCGACCGACAAACTCTCGGAACGTCGGGCTTCATCGGATTTCGGCGAGAAAGGAGAATATCGCCGGATGCAAGGGGAACTGCAAGGACTGACCTTCAAAGTTCGCGCCATGGAAGAAAAGGTGGACCAAGTGATCAAAGGTGAGTGTTGGTTCTATGATTTCTAATGTTTATTGTTGCTTTCAGAAGTGTATCATTTCAAGTTTAATTGAATTAAGATAATTGCAAGCATGAATGAACGACACAATGAATGATTTCAAATTTACGTTCTGAATTTTAAAATCACTTATATATAAATTTAAGTCGCGTTTTAACTACCGCATTCATTACACATTTACGTTCATCTCGGAATGGATTTGATAATACTTCGTTTATTTCAAATAATTTCATCATTATTTAAATCGAACAGTGGTCACAAGACCAAACGAAAAATACTTATTTACCTCATGTATACCTATATGTCGGGTTAGACCAACTCTGAAACATTTGGTCCATCTGATAAGTCACAATCACAATAAACTCGGCTATCTTGCTGGTTGGGTATTGAAATGCAATGCGACTGCATGCGACACGAACATGCGTCAAGAGTTGTAAAACAATGGCCTCTTGTGAGTATGAGTCCACATATTTCATTTATTTAGTAATTTATTTGTACTCCTCTCCTTTGATGTGCCATTAAAGGCACATAAAAGGAGAGGAGTACAAATAAATTGCTGAAAACATATATGGAGTTCTTTTATTATGATCATAAAAGTCATGAGAATTAATTTACGAATGCATTGAGACCCTATAAAATAGACTTCTTTAACATGAGTGATTTTGTGCTTGAAATATAGTTGTCTCCAATTCAATCATGCTTATCAACAACCTATTTGTTTACATATTCAAAATAATGAATTATGATTGGTCGGTTCAAATATTTGTGTATCAACTGTCAAGGTCAGGGGTGAAGAATCACACAATCTGAATTATCAAACCGGTTAATCTGGGTTATTTCTTGTTGGCTTTCACATTTAAGTTGTGCTGATGGGTTTTTTTGGTGATGACTATTTGAAATTGACCAAAAGTTTACCAAATGATATAGTTTGATATAGAATTAATCTCCTTTTATGTGCCTTTAAAGCGACAACACTTCTTGAAATGTTTTAACGGTGTTTAAGCTGTATTACAGAGATCAGCCTAATTTTCCCAATTCTTCCCCATCCAATCAACAGACTTTTGAATTTTCTTCTTTCCCAAATAAAAACACTTGTTAGCGGGAACAATCCATGTCTAGTACAAACGTGTCAATGCAAGATATGTATTCGTCGCATAAGACCGTTTTTCAGTATCACATCGCTTGATTTCAAAATCTCCCTTTAACGAGACTATCTCAGAAGTCTGGAATTGGATATAGTTAAGTTTAAATGTTCTCTATTGAATAATAGGCAACACATGGGAAAGTTTATAGTTGCATAAAAGTATATCACTTTTTTCCTTCTAAAACTCACACATTTTCGTTCGGTAAATTTATAGATATTACCAATATAATACACTGTTTCATTAATTTTCTTAAACAATGGTTATCATCTTCGTAATGCAAAGTGATCAACATCGGTAAGAGCATATTAGAACCGGGCTAACTAATTGATTGCCAATCTAATCATGTGACTCTAGCAAGTTGCGTCAAAGAGAAATCGTGTGATCTGTTATAGTTCAAGTTTAGCATCAAAGAATTGAAATGCGCAAATGCCCGTTTTATTCCTTTGTATGGGGCGAAACCAATTCCAATTTTCCAATTACATGCTACATAATGTGCCTGCCTGTGTCTCAGCACTAGATATGAAAGTGTGTAGTACATGAAAAGAAATATAAGTGTGTAAAAGTACTACGACTGCCTTTATATGACTGAAATACCATTGAATATAATTATATAGTGTCAAAACTTAATCAGGCCAATCTGGCCATGACATTATTCACACCACAAATGTGATGTTAGACACTATAGAATCAGACGTGAGTATTCATTGTATATGGTCCGAACACATTCGGCTCTGCAAGTAACAGACGTCAAAAATGATGACTTAATTGATCTTCTTTTTTTAACATATGACCATGAAGTCGTTTCAAGCACTATAATTGTTAAATCAGCTGTAACAATGCATTCATCGATCTCTTTTCAGAAGCCCAGATGAACTTCAAAATGGGAGCGAAGGGGGTAGCGTTCACTGTTCGCTTAAAAGACCACGTGACCGTTCGCTCTCTTCAGCCAATCATATTCGATGACGTATTGACTAATTACAGATACGCGTACAACACGGAGACCGGGGTGTTCAAGGCGCCGATTAGCGGACGATATCTCCTCTCCCTGACGATTCGAGCCCAGGACCAGAAGCTGGCGAGTGCCGAGATTGTCCTGGAGCCGCTGGTTCTGGCAAAACTGACCGCCGGTGATATCGAGCTAGAGCGGGCGACTGGTTCCCTTACTATAGTGGCGGCCTTAGACGAAGGAGACGAGATATACGTCCGAGAAACAAAAACTTGGTCTGGCTACTATTATGGGGAAGGGTTCACGCTTTTCACTGGCGTCTTGATGGATTAGAATACTGTTGACCTTTTAAAACGGGGAGAAATTGGTGTTATAGAAATGTAAATGGTTTGACTCATGCTATTGGGAATGGAGCGTATTTTTCCTGTTGTTTTGTATCATCTAAAAACGGTTCGGTTTTTATTATTATGACTATTTTCATGGGGGATTGACTCACGTGTTTTACGGTTGTTCAACTTACTAGAACTCTCTTTGGTTATTGTCTTGGAGAATACTCTACACTCTTCATTAGCGACTTGCTTGGTTAGAACACTATTAAGCTTTTTTCAACGGTGAATGTAATGATGGTTTCTATAGCTAGTTTTGATTGTATATCTAGCAATATTACAAAACGGTTTTTTTTCAACGACATTTTAATCTCTTTTGTGAACAGTCACCTTTAGATCTATTTCGGTTTAACCCTTGTATTACTGGAACCGACTTCATGCTTATGCAAACAGGTTTGTTCCAGGCCAGCCGCCATGTAAATTGGCTGCTGACCTGCGATCTTACATGTTTGCTACTCTGGGTACCTTTCCTCATCAACATTAAGCAGATATTTAAGGTTTTGAACGCAGCCGACACAAACATCTATCTGTATAAAATTACCTAGCATTCTTAAGGTTAAAGAAAAGCATATAATATGGGTTGTAAAGTGTCGCCCCTTTTGTAGCTAGTAACAAGAAGCAAGTAAAAATATCCCGACGGTGGGCGATTTTCTCCCTTATGTTTTAATTAATTGACTTGTGATGGTAAAAGTAGCATGAAGTGCTCTTCTGCAAATAGTTTATCCCCACTGTTTTGAAATTTTGACTTAAGATTAAATAATCCGTTTTCATCTTATCTAATGGATGCTGGAAAAGTTCAAAGTACTGTAATTAAATTTGCACCTGTGTACGTGTATCTTATCTCTATCCTAATCAATCATAATTTGTTCAATCGACAAAAAAAAATATGTAATCACATTCCGAAAGACGAAAACTAATGAGAGCTTAATCAAATTGTGCAGCAGTACCGATGTTGTTTCATAAGTTTGTTTCTTCTTTGTATTGATAGAGAAAAACTTGGCCTTGTAAAAATTACAATTCGAATAAGATATAACTTTTAAGGAAGAATAACCATACTCCGCCATTTGGATTTTTTTCTTTCGTCGCATCACTTTGGCTGTTCTCGGTATATTTATCGATTTGAGCCGGAACTATTCGTATTAACCCGAACAGTTCCGGCCCCAACTGGTGCAGCCGAGAACGACAGAAGTATTCCGACGAATAAATCTGTTTCAAAATGACGAGTTATGGGTATTCTACCTTAACATATGACTTACGACCCAACAACGATAATCCATCAAGGTGTTCTGTTATATCCAGGTACTTTTGGCTTTCATTTGAACCCCAGTTTATTGGAATAAGCCGTACGTTAGCGATTTTTAATTGTGATAATTCCTCTCAGAAGTTGAGTTTAGTTTAGCCACGATAAGCTGTAGCTGTATGAATGCTGATCTGTTCAAAGTGAAATAGTTTTTCTCCAACAAACCCTTTCAAAAGTGCTGGTGTCTCTTTTTTCACAGCAGTTTTTAAGTCTTTCGCAGCATTTGTTTTGAGATATATCGGGGAGCAATTGCCTTATACACTCACTTTATTTCGTGGTTGTGAAACATTAAACAGTTCGAAGTCAAAACTCACATTTTCAATAAAGTTAATTTTTTTTCAATGAGTGCATTTTTCCTGATTTGTTTTAGCTTCGATTATGAACTGTTAAATTAAACACTCTATTATTCGACCGACAAATTCAGGGCTGAATAAGTGATTTCTCCTACATCGGGAGATCCCTGCAACACTATGGCAGGTCCTTCCATTTTTTTGTTTTTAGAAGAAGTTGATATATCCTTGCTTTGAACTCTTGGTATAATTGACAACGAGCTACAACATAATCGTACACGAACAGTACGAGGATTCTTCATCTATCGAGTCTAAAGCAAACATACAAACAGTTTCTTCGCCGATTCGAATATTTCATAACATGTAATACATTTGAGTCAAATGTTTTGAAAGCTATTCTACTTTCACAACTGTCAAAGTACAGACATTCTTTTATTGTAATAAACATTTCAACGAAACATAACAAGCGTCTACTGTTTATTTCCTGTTTACAATCCAGATATCCGAGCTATGCATCTTCATTTAAACCAACTTAGTTCTAATTTCCTACGAAATTCCGACCCGCATTCCGGAGTCTTACAGGCTACCGTTGTAGACTGTGTTTGCATCTCACCTGTTTAGATAGAGTAAGATACAAATCAATGACAGAATGCAAAAATGTCGTAAGATCATCGTTAAAATGTTATACCTTTAGATGTTTTGCGTGAATCTTTAAAACCACATTTCATACCCCGCTACTAAGATTCTGCTATAACCCTGAGAAGCGCATCCAGTACCTAGTAAAGCTATTTGTACTTGACTCCCGGCAGTGATGCAGTGGTAGGTCATCGGCCTCTTGTACCGAATGTCTCTGGTTAGATCCTCTTTAAGCGAGGTTAAAATCGCCGGGACTAACCATCAAATCGGCGCGAGTACTGATTTAATATCCAGAAAGCGTCATCGGAGGTGAATTAAATTCAAACTTCCATCACAACCGATGTAAAATAAATAAGTTTAAGTTAAGACGCCGCTATAAGACAGAGTAGCACACCCAGTACTAAGTAAGGCTTCTTGCATTCTACTTCAATCCTGATTACAACACCCGACTTCTACAATTACCTTTACATCGATCAATCAACTCATTGCGGCATGGTGTGTTCGTCTCTCACCAATGAACTAATGAGTTCTCACAGGAAAGCATTCAGTCGCACTGATAGAAACTGTTACACTACTGGGTACCGTTTTACTAAATGACTTTGATGTCGAACTGATAAACATGGAGAGTTTCTTAAATGAAAACACAATTTTTGTCGTCGTTTTTGATTGCTTTCACTTTGGACAAATCTTTATTTCGTTTATGCAGGAACGGATTGATTCAATTTCACTACGTGAATGGACATATGTTTCAGTTATTTGTCGGCTGTCGTTCGTCATTGGACGTAAATAAGCGTTTAACCATAAGAATATTTTATCTAACTCGCCATTTCGTGTGACTTCAAATCGATGAACAGGAGGATTGGAAACCTTAAGAGAGGTCGCCTCCTTACTGAATAACGGAATACTAGTATCGAAGGTTCTGCAGCCTAATCAATATTTGTAGGCAACTTCCTTCATCCATAATGATCTTCGGATCGCATTATATCTGTAATATTGTTGACACGATGCATAAGATGAATAAAACAGAAACTACTTTTATTTTTAAAGATGTGAAGTTGTAAACTTACTTGCTCTTCGTTTGCTTTATCTGTACATTATTGCGGTTGTCAATTAGTTAAGTGAAAAAGATGGTTCAGTAATTTATATCTTAGGCACTTCGAAGACTTCTACTCATAAGCCCTTTTAAATTATTTTGCTAATGGGATTTTAATAGACTTTAAAGAACTTGATGGAATCATCTCTATGATTGCTGTTTAGAAATGCACTTGTGCACGTTGTGCTCTTGGTTTACCGAACTAATTAAAACATCAAACGCAGTCTACGTTTTTCACGGAAAGAACTAATAAGTCATTAAAACCCTTTCCCTTAATACAAAAGAATTTTGTATGTATTCAATCGCAAACAGCTTCCCAGTAGCAAATATCATGATTATATTGACCACTGCCACCATGTTCAACTGTACGTTACTTGATGCTAAAATTAAGTACGTGGAATGTCACGTGGAATGCAAATGTGACACCGACGAACACTATGCTGACGTTGAAAACAAGTGCCCGATATTTGTTTCCTCTACAACCATCGGATAAAACATAACTTTTTATGTTCTTGTCTTCTTTTTTATCTTATAAGGTTTCTTAAGATGCTCGTTTTTGGTGAAAAATCAAAATTCATTGAAGAAAACCTATATCCACCATTTTGAATGGTTTCGTCGGATTACTTCGGTCTTTCTCGTTATACATCGGTCGTGGCCGGAACTATTCGGTGAAAAGCGATTGGTGTAACATAGCGGAAGTAACCGCTGTGAGGAGTTTGATTTATTAGCTGCACCGGCTTGCCTATACATAAGAGTTACGATATAAAAATACGAGAAATAATTAGCGGAAATTTACGGCATGCATGTAATTAGTTTCTCAACCTTGTGGGTAGTAAAGCATATCGAACAAGTTTTTATATCGTTTACCGAAATGCGCAGACGAGGTGATGCAATCTACATTTCGTAACCAAACGAACTATTCATTTTTGTTTCTTTCAAACCAAATTCAATTTAGTAACCTTCAAGCTAAATAAAGACAATCACCAATCACAATATAAGGACTTCTGCCTTGCGTTCAATACTGAAACACGTTTGCGGTTAGATATTTGTCTTTTTGAAATCACTATCGAACAAAAATAGCATGCCAAATCAGATGCTTCTTATTTCTATGAAGAGGAAAACGTGATTAAGGTAAGGTAATATGATGTTTGTGAGAAAAATGGTTTTTGAATTACATTAAGGAGAAAGAAATGTTTTTTGAGGATAATTGCAATAAGTACCTCATATTTCTTCTGGTGTAATAAAAAAAAGAATTAACAAAAATGTTTATTAGGTCTTTGGTGTAAATTAAAGCTCACGTAATCGGAAGAGAAACCTCGTTCTAAGTTCATCATGAATTACTTTGCTTTAATTACAGAATAAATACTTTACGATATATAGAAGTAAAATCAAGTCTAACTTTCCTAAAACGCTTGTGCACCGCGCTATTCACGAGACAAACCGACTTCCGTTCGCCTTTGAAATAACGAACATTCACGGAGATGTTGCCAAAAGATTCTAAGATTTACAGTAGCTTGCGACAGATTTGCAAACGGTTTCCATATTTCGAACGCAGGGCAGATTTATGTGCAACTTCACTTTTATTCAATCGTGTGGGAAATGAAGATTGCAACAGGGTGATTCAACACTAACCCTAAATGTGCCATAACTTTATAATATGTGAATATGTGTCATTCAGATGAGGCTTTAAACCGAGGTCCCGTCATACAAATAACTTGAATTGCCTCATACAAAGTGGACATAAAACCACCGATAGAAGATATTTTATTTGAAGACGATAAGATTCTCAATATGTGAGATAGTTAATTTAATGTACCAGATCAGCCTTAAGCGTATTTAGGTTATCTCAATACTTGTATTATTCTACTCGGATTTATATAAAACGCAATATTCAGATAGCAAACCAAATTTCCGTTATTCTCACACGCTTGAGGTTCTTATATGGTTAATTAATTACGCGGGGCCTCCGTGGCCTAGTGGTTAGAGTCCAGAACTTGAAGTCACATGGCCCCTCTCCGCGTGGGTTCAAATCCTGAGAGGGATAGGGACTTTCATGAGAGGCAGTCTCCCGACTGACTTACGGAATGCCGATGGTTCTACCCGCCTCGACCAGCCCTTGTGGGCAGTTGAGTATGGGGTCTTCCTCCATCATTAAGAGTCGGGCATCGCTACATAACTGAAATAATGTTGATGTGATGTAAAACCCATATAAAAAAAAAATAATTAATTACGTAAATCATCCTTTTCATGTAATACACATTTTGTATGAAGATGTTACCCAAACCACATTCTAATCAAAGTAAAGCTGGTGTCAATTTCCAAATAGACATCGAATTCATTATGTTAATAAGTGAATTTGCTTATGAGCAATATGCAGTTTGTCGAAATGTCTTTAAAATTCGTTTCCTTCCGAATACTTGAAAATGCTTCGATCAAACAGAAGAGTACACCTGTGTACTTAAGTTATAAATCATGAATTTACAACGGATCGCTTTTTTCTATCCTTTATAGGCTTTTGTTATTACTTAATAGGCCTTTTGGTGTTCTAATCCAGATTATAACACCTCATTCCCAGTAAAACGTTCATAGACCCCACGCTTTGATGTTACTAATTTTTGCGAACAGAATTGGAATTTCGGGATTTATATGGGATAAGTATTTCCTTTACTTCTCATGATCCGTATGCACCGTGGTTATCTCTTATTCAACATACTGCTCTTTTAAAGGTATTTAAGTACACGCTGTCCCTAGAAAATTAGATTCTAAAGTCTACATTGAGTGTCTTGTATAAACATCATCTTCTTTTCCAGGGTTCTCTTTGGCTAAAATTTTCTTTGCGCCAACACTTGCGCCAAATTCAAAAAGTTGGAGCCAAATTGAAAAAATTGGAGCAAAATTCAATAAGTTGGAGCCAAAATAGTCTTTTGTAGAAGGGGAAATTCTTCACCAGGGTCATCTACGGTTCTAAAGAGGTTCTCAAGTGTTCGTTTGTTCTATCTATTTCTACGTGCTGTTTTCATTAGGTTTAATGGACTAAATCCTCTCTCACACTCAACATTTGAAACAGGACATAGCAGAAACATGACTTTCACCTTGGCGTCACATTATAACCAACTATTTCCTGTCCTCCAAGCCTCCTTGAAATTATGGTTGTCAGATGTCAATTTGATTTTTAGTGGGAGGCATATTCAACGACTGCTAAGATCGTTTTTAAGTAATTCTTGTGTTGGATCAGAAATTCCTGAATATTTATGTCTATGATCCTGTTTGAAACAGCCATAGGTTGCACAAGGTGTAGCACTGGAAATAAGATTTTCAAGAAAGAGTATACCCCAAACCATTGCGTACCCTTGCTGAATGACCTAGCTACGCTTCTGGATACATCTTTTTAAAGCCTTAAGTTAAAGTCTTTACCCTTATAGCGCGCGCTGGAACCGACTTTATGCTTATGCAAACAGATAAGATCCAGGCAAGACGCCAAGTAAATTGGCTGCTGGCCTGTGATCTAATCTGTTTGCTTTTCTGCGTACCTTTCTTCAACAAAATTAGGCCATTTTTTTTAAAGTTTTAAAAAGCAGACGACACACAAAATCTTTTTTTAGAAAATAACCCAGCACTTTAAGGGTTAAACTGAGAAATCCATGTTATAATTGATTCTGATGATAGTGAAATAATTGATGAATTTGGGAACTGATATACGAACGAGATGTGAACTACAAAGATTTAAACTAAATATCACCAGATAATCCATTTCCTCTGACAGCATGAGCGTTCCGCCTATAAGCTGTTCGCCATTAGCATGTCCGTCCCGCCTTTTTGTTAAATATATTAATCAACACGTGCGTGAATTATTGCAAAGAATAAGAGCTGTTTGTTACCTCGTCGGTTTGAAAAAAATATACACTTTCTAACAATCTTTAGTTCTAGCTGTTGTGACTACCAACGTTTTAGGATAGCAAAATTAAGCTGATCCAACTTCTCACGTAGAACACAAAGTCGACTCCCCTCTGTTGTTTACCTGCATATAACCCACAATTTTCTGGCAAGCCGGCTTCCATTGATCTAAATATCTAACCCGCGCCTTAGTAACAGACTTCTTAAAAACACGTAGGATCCTTTTAGAACTGAATCTTTGGGGGAAGGTTATTGAGGAATCAATTCGGAGAGGATTTTACATCGCTTCAATCCAAGGTATGTTCGTTGCTTTAAATCTTATTTTAATTTCTGTCAGTTTCATATTGCCTAGTTAGGAAAAATCTGTAAACAAAATGGTCAGGTCATTATCTAGCACAGCTGCATTTATAGAAGAGGAACATTTTATTTCAACTGAAGCATATACAGCTCATGGTTGATAAAGTATATAACAATAAATTCATCTTCACATACAATTGTAGAAATGGTAAACATACATACCCCCACACACACACACCCCGACCCACCCACCCACGCACACCCATACATACGCTCACACATACACATAACAATTCTTAATGTATTAAGGTGGAAAATGTCTTAAAGAAAGTTTCAAATGTTTATTCATATACATCTATGCATATATACTTATATACATATACATACATGCAAATATACAAACATATATCACCTAAGAACTTTAATTAACTAGTAAGAAAAATACCGTGATGATAGCTAACTATCATCTAACTTTAGTTGTCTCCGGTTAAAAGCTTTAATACAATATGAAGCAAGTCTGTACTGATCATTTTTCTTGTTTGATTTCAAAAGCTGAATAAATTTAAACATGCAAGGTCGATTGATATAGTACTCAGGTATCAGATGTTTTCTTATGTCATTGTAAAACGGACAAATCATTATAAAGTGGTACTCATCCTCGAGTTCAGTTAAATTACATAGTGTACATATTCTTTGATTTCTATCTATTCTTTTATGTATACCTGTTTCTATATTGAGGCTGTGAGATGATAATCTGATTTTTGCTAGAATCTTTCTATACTTTGAAAAGGTCACTATATCTAGATATGATGATCTTTTAAAAGTTGGTTTTAAATCTCTAAAAAGTGTCAGTGACGAAAAATACTTTATGTTCTCATGCCAACTACTGATGTATATATCCCTGAAACGCTCTCGTAATAAAGGTACAAATATGGTTTTATTAACAGAATTTGGAAACAACCAAACGTCATGAAATCCTGCATTTTGTGGAATGTCTCGAACTTTAGATGACCAATTTATGATATTACTGCTTCTATCTATATTTCTTTGATCTTGCATTAATATTTTCAGTATACAATTAAAAGATTTCTCGCTATATAAGCTAAGCCAATATTTCACAATACGTATATATCTAGAAATATATAAAGGGAATCTTCCAAGCTCGGCATAAATAGCAAGAGAGGATGTACTATTTTTAACATTCAAGACCCATTTACAAAACTTTCTATGTACTGTTTCTAAGTTTTCTGCTTTCAAGTGACCCCATATTTCACATCCATAGTTAAGAATTGATAATACATTTGAATCAAATAAATCAAACGTGATATTTGCAGGGACTTCAAGATTGTTTACAATGCTGAATAAAGAATGCATGGCACATAATGCTTTACCCTTCAAATCATTTGTTGCTGGTACGAAAGAGGCCCTACTCGATAAAAGTATACCAAGATATGAAAAATTGTCAACTATTTCTATAATGTTTTCATTGTATTTCCAAAAAAAGTCTTCCTTGTTTCTAGATCTTTTAGAAAATATCATGATTTTTGTTTTGTCTACATTTACAGTAAGACCCCATTTTATACAATATGTGTGTAGATAACTAAGGTATTCCTGTAAAGCCTCTTTCGTTTCAGAAAACAGAACAGCGTCATCAGCAAATAACAAAAGATAAATAGATAACTGGTCAACACTAAAACCAGCATAGTTACAACTTTGCAGTGCTTGTTCAATGTCATTAATAAAGAGAGAGAACATCACAGGTGAGGTTATCTCCCCTTGAAATAGACCCATCTCACTTTTAAAATATTCAGATAAAGTACTCAAATGGCTTACGCACAACTTTACCTCGTCATACATAGACCGAATAACGGAAACAGTTCACCATTTATGCCCACTCTGATGAGTTTATACCAAAGTGAGTTTCTATCAATAAAGTCGTAAGCTTTTTTAAAGTCGATAAAACAACAATACAATTTACCCTTAGCTCGAAATTGACGCTCAATAATGGCATTCAAACAAAAAATAGCATCCACCGTACTGTGGTTAGGCCTGAAACCGAATTGAGCATCTGTTAAAATATCGTTTTCTATAGCCCAGGTTTTTAACCTTTCGTTTATAACAACAGTGAAAAATTTAGCAAAACAACTTGTTATCGTAATATCTCTATAATTATTAGGGTCCGAACTATCACCCTTTTTATACAAAGGTTTAAGTAAGCCAGTAGACCAACACCGGGGAAAACGTTCAGTTTCAAGAATATAATTAAACAACATTTTTATCGATTTACACAAAGGGTCAATATTTTCTTTAAAATACTCATAAAAAAGATTGTCAAGAGAACAAACTTTATTATTTCCTAAAGTTTTACTAGCTTTTATGATTTCCTCTGATGTTATAGGCCTGTCTAATTCTTCATATTTCGGTGCTTTTAATGTATCACTCTGGTCAAACTCGTGTAAAAAGGCGTTGCTATCATTATTTAGCTCAGAAATCTTTTTTCTGAAATGGGTTTGAAATGATGGTAAAACTCTATGTTTGAAATGTTGTCACCAGTGTTTGTACTCCTTTTCTTTTTAAAAATAGTCCCAAAGTCACGTGGAGATGTTCTTCTTAAATCATTCATCTGATCACATAAATTACGGTTTATAGAACCTTTATAATTTTGCAAGTGGTGCACGAATTAAAACATAACTGTTTTCAGACCTTAATGTAACTATTAGGGTTAGGATTAGACTGGAGCGTCATATAGTTTTGTATCATACTTAATTTTGTATCATACTTAATTTTGCTTGGAATTATTGTAGAGTTTTTTTCACATACAAAGTATCAACAATTCTGAATTTCATACTGTTAATTGATAGCTGTATCTTCAATTAGCCCATTTCACGACAGAACAAGAGACGCTTCTCACGCATTTATGGATGGAACCACTGTTCCCGTTCTGACGAAGAAAAAAACTATTTTAAATACCGTTACAGCTTGTTGTTTTATATGATTATATATCTAAAAATCGATTGTCAAAAATGAAATCCGGGAACGTACACCATACCCATCGATTCTTCCTTTGTCGTACAGCAAGTACTTGCACCGAAAGTTGGTTAATAAAACGTAACAATGCTTTAAAAGATTCAATAAAAGAGAGAACCATGCCGTTAATGTTATAAAGGATATGATGACTGTTTATTTGTCGTACATGTATACCGTCTTTGCTTTAGGGCTCAGTCTCTGGATCTAAAGTAACCCAACTATCTTAAACATAAAAATGTGCATACTCTTCTGTGCTTTTTCGATCAACTTTATTGAGTAAAAAGAACAAAATAAAACAGTAGAAGAGAATTATAGTGTCATAAAGCCTTACAAATGAGTATAAGCATAAATATGAGTACACCCGCTAACTAGTTGCCGACTGCTTTTTGTACATGTGTGATGAATGCATTTATCTAGATACAATATTTCTTTTGACAATTACACTGTGTAAAATCTCCCTTATTATGACAGTCGTCATGAACAAGGCCGAGATCCAGGCAATGAAGGGAGCCGTTGGGGCCAGGCTGGAAGAACAAGGGGAGTTCAAGCGTCTAGGAGACGAGCTTGCATCACTGAACTCGAAAATCGAGCGCCTGGAGGATAAAACGAAGTTTATAATGCGGAGTAAGTAGTATCTTGATTAGCATCAGGCTCCTTTTAAAAACATGTGGTTTTCTTGTAATTTGAATGCAGAATATTTGATGGTCAATCGCTCATAATGTTTGTAGAGGTGTCCGAAATGCATTCGTACATCTTTTTACCCCTTATAAACTCTCTTTAAAAATAGATTTCTGTGTCGTTTGTTTTTCAAAACCATAAATATCTACTTAATTTAATTGAGATAAACAAACTCAGAGACGCAAGCAGGTTAGAGCACGAACCTGGATCAAGCCTGTTTGCATTAGTTTAAAGTCGGTTCCAGCAATATTAGGGTTGAATTCTTTGAGCAACTTTTCACCTATATTTCCGATTGAACGCGGAATTATTTTTCGAGAACTATATTAAGAAACTATTGCATGGTTGAAATGACAAAGCAATTCTCAAAGTCTTAGATCTTTTTCCAATGGAATGGATACAGTACGCAAACTTAGGTGTGCCCTTGATAACATATCTTTTAAATTTAAATTAACTATTTCAAGTTGTCTATTGCAATCCTATTACTGTTGCCGTTTCTTTAGTTTGATAATTAACTTAAAAACGATGCATACAGTTTATAGATTAGCAGAGTGTTAAAGATTATATGACTTGATATGTTACTTTTCGGCCCAGGGATCGCAAAGACTGAAAAATTGTGTCGAGCACTATACGAGTGTATATACAAGCAATGCTTTGGTCACAGAAACCGTGTCTTCTAAAAATGTTCGCCAATGCCTTCTCGATCAAGACTGGGTTTTCACATTTAATGCAAATGGCTATTTTGTCGTAAATCAACGATTGTATGTCAGGCCGCAACGTGGAATCAACCGGGGTTGCCTAATCTAGATCTACGATAATAAGGTACATTGTTCAGAAATTACAGACAGTTAGTAGACATACACAATTTGTATAAAGGTTATGACATTCTATGAAGACTGACATGACCAAGAGATTGGGCAACCTATGATAAATACAAGCCCAAATGATTAATACCTTCTGTGCAGTGAAACTGGCAAGTTTCAACAAAGTGAAAGTGGATTATTTTCAATCTTAATCTTCCAGAGCTTTTTCTCAATTAATTATTATAAATGTTATTAGTTGCTTTGTTGAGCTCTTTGCAAAATCGCTTTAAAAGCAGTTGCCTTATACAAGATTTGTTGTACTATTGAACGCATTTTTTAATAACATTGTGAATCTTAGTATTGTTTATATCTACAGAAACTGGTGTTCAGGTTGAGGACTTCCTTGACGACGCCCGGGTAGCGTTTTCTGCGTCTTTGACAACGCACACTCAGCTAAAGGCAAACAGGCGCTTGGTATTCGAATGCGTCCATCTTAACGTTGGCGACTGCTACAACTCGTCCACAGGGGAGTTCGTGGCACCGAAACACAGCCGGTACCTGTTCTCTCTCACAGTGAGGGCAGAGTACCATAAATACGTGTCTGCGGAAATAATGGCCGGACAGGAAGTGATAGCGAGGGTGACTTCCGGTTATGGAGATATAGATCGTGCCACGGCTTCCGTCACCGTCGTTAAAGAGTTGGATCAAGATGAAGTTGTTTACGTTAGGCAGGCGAACGACAAAACAGGCGACTACCATGGACATGGGCACACAGCATTGTGTGGAGCAGTGTTGGACTAAGTGACGATGCAATTGTATCTTTAGAACTAAAATGACATATTTTCTTTATCCTAAATTTTGATTGAATTTGATATTCCATCTATGTGGAATTGATATATTCTTTTTGTTGAACAAATACGATATTATAGACATAAAACGTTGTGGAAGATTGCCAATGATCAAGAACGGTAATTCGTTCAAGAACCCAGCCTGTGTGACAACGTAAATCTGGCTATCCGCATGACGTTCGAAACTTCTTGAAGAAAAACATACATAGAAGTAATAAAATGTTGCAGGCTTTACCTCGAATAGTTTCTTGTGGGAATTCTTTAAAAAAAAGTGTCAAATAATGTCTTTCTTTTCAGAATCGTGATGAATAAATGTAACAAAATAAAAAGAATCATATTTTGCCAGACTTGCCTCTAAGATTTTGCTACATTAGTATTAGATCTAAATGTTTTTATCGCTTTTAGTTCCATGTTACACTATGTATATGCATTTATCGCTCTATTCTATGATTGTAGTTAAAAAAGGGTCCTTATAGACCATGTCAATCAGTTACTTAGCGCCCTCCGTCGCTTGGCTGTAAGAGTACTAAACTTGAACTCACACGGTTTCACACACATTCGTTCAAATTTCAGTGTGGGCATTTTCTCCAAACCTACTTATGGGATGACAATGGTTCTTCCACAGCCCTTATGGGCAGTTAAGTTTTGGGTCTTTCCCCATCAGTATAAATCTGCTATAGTCGAAATAATGTTAAAGCGATGCTAATTATCGGTGTCGTACTTAAACTAACTAGGGGCAAGATTGGTTTAAGATAACTCTGAGTTTAGTTTGCTTCTTTTAAAAAATATGGTTTTGAATATCGTCTTAATACGGTGGCATAGAGGTGAAATGTATGCGATTTTTTTTCTCGTTTTTCAAAAAAGAAAAAAGTCGAAATAACAAAAAAGTAAGTCGTTATTTCGAGTTAGTAAGTCGAAATAACAAGATAACTAATGTCGTTATTTCGACTTACTAACTCGAAATAACGAGATAACTAAGTCGTTATTTCGACTTACTAACACGAAATAACGAGATAGTTAAGTCGTTATTTCGACGAGATAATAAAGTCGTTATTTCGAGTTAGTAAGTCGAAATAACGAGATGATTAAGTCGCATTCGACATACTAACTCGAAATAACGAGATAGTTAAGTCGTTATTACGAGTAAGTTGACCAATCAGATTCACTCGCTATTTAGCTAAAAGTATAATGTATATTACTAACTCGAAATAACGACTTAATTTTTTGTTATTATCATTATTGAAAAAAAATCGCATACATGTCACTTCTATTCTACCATATCTTAAGCACACAGCATGCAAGTTGATTGGACGTCAAGGGTAAAACAGTCGGTGCAATTAACTTTTGATGACTCTCATAGAAGTTAATCGATTATTACTTCATAACCACAACCGCAGCAGATGAATCAAGAAGCAAATGCAGTATATGTGAACGTTCCTCATGACGAGCTATTTTTCATTTTGTCACAATGGTTTCTACGTTTATACCCAATGTGTCGTCTTCTACTGCTCTTGATATTGAATTTATAAAAAAAAAAATAACGTGGATAAGACCCATTTGTTTGACAAATGTCAAGCTTGCGTAAACATTTCTGTTACTCAATAAAGAAAATGAATAGAACACCGATAAGGATAAAAATCATTATGTTAAAGTGATGTCAAGCGTAAACACTCCATGAAACACTTTAGTCTCTACCCTACCTTAAAACCCGAACACATAAACAAAGATTTCCATTTGTTTGGTAAGGATATACAAAATGGACATTTGACGCCTTCTTGTATAATGATGCATGACATCTTGTATTTTTTTCTACAGTTCGGTTCAGGTCATTGTTTGTTAACATGTAAACATGTTTGTTACGATGTGCATAAATCTTTTTTGTGTAAAAAAAAAAGTAAAAAACACGTGTAATGGATATGGAATGACTTAAGTGGGCTATACTTATTTACACAATAGTAAGTTGAGCTTTGGAATGATTAAACAGTTTTACATCATGCTTACCTATCTTTTGGTTTACCTTCAATAGACATGCACATGTATACATGTAAATGTGGTTACTCAAAGGAGGGAAAATCTGAAAGTCAATTCAAAATCTTGCTGAAACAATACATTTTTTTTTCATATACATTTAGAAATCGTTATAGAAAGGATCATAAGTGCAGGAAGCGTCAGTTTATCTAGGTATACATGTTCAGTTTGAATATATGCGTTAAAACTAAAAAAAAAACGCTTTTGGATTGAAATATGCTCATGTTAAATCACGGTAAACACATTTTGAAGAATACACTACGATCTAAGTTTGCTTCCAATATTTATTCTCCAGTGTGTATCAAAAGGCAGTACAGCTATTGTACAGCTTTAAACAAATTGATTTTAACTTCCAAATTTCCCCATGTCTGTGAACATGCAACTCAAACACATCTTTTATCTATTTAATATGACAGGGACAGCGTCTCGATTATTTCACAAGTGTTCACTTTCGTTTGTTCAAGTCTATCGCACTATTTGAAAAGTTGAAATAAAAGTATAAACCGTCAAATGAAGAATATCGCATAGGAGACTGATATCTTCATTGGATCCTAAAGACTTCACATGTACGTAATGTTTAGATTATCATTAAGTCTTAATGTATATTATACCAATTGGTCCTCTGGAATGGTTTAAGGAAGCCAGTGAAGATACATGTACAACTGTCTTAAAATCTTCCTTGTCACTCGATATACTTGATTTCCACTACGTCTATGAAACTATAGTAATTGTAATTAACGTCTATATTGAGTACATTTTCTTCTGAAAGAAAGAATGACATTCTTTCTTTTGACCCAAATTGTTCGATTAAAATCTTTTTGGTCGGATGCGAGAAGTCTCACCCTAAGTATAATCCAAAACGCATATCTTAGTTAACAGTCGCCTATCCATCGAGCTAGGCCTTCGTAGCCCTATAGTTAAAAAAAACTTGTGATCGTTTCACTAAGCTGCGTTAGCAAGAAAGTAGTGTAAGTGTGTACATGTATGTATATATATTCAGCTGGAAAAGCAGTTTTAGTAAACACCATTACTTTATATATCACGTGAATCTTAGCATATAAATACGCAGCTTACATGAAGTAAAACGCGCCCATGAACATAGAATGTCAACGCCCCCTCCACGAGGAATGGAATTTATGTAGTATTTGGTTCGAATCTTATATGAGAGGTATGTCTCGACTTACTAACGGATTGAAACAAACATCCCCTCGAGAAAAACACGCCAGGTTACTTACTATGCTGTTAAAATGTGGGCTATTTAACCCGCGTTATCTTTCTCAAACAGTCACATGTTACGAAGTCTTAGTAATTAGTCAATCTTTATGTCATATGTTTGTTTGAGATATCTCTATCTGGAACGCAAATCTTGCAATTTATCAAGGATGCTTTTGTATAAACAAAATGATATTCTGTATAACAGCACGTGACAATAGGTTAAAAGCGAGGGTTGGAGACTCCATGTTATCTTACCCTTATCGTCACATGCTCTCTACTTTCCAAATCTTGGTGCCTATAAAAAGCGATTGCTAAAGAATGTATGCTTCATTCAAGTACGAATTATTTTAACGAAAGGCTTAATATACCGGCAGGAACCAGCAAGCGTAACGTTATTGCTGTATGTAAAGTTTTTGCTAATTGTATGAACTTTCCGTTTTATCTATCTGTCTGACTTAAGCCTGCTTTGCTATATACCTAAAACCCTCTCTATGCCTTGCTCTTTCTATTTCCTGTTGTTTTTTCAGTCTCTGTGTTTGCTTGTCTTATATCGTTTTCTCTTTTCTCGTTTGTCCAATTTTCTCTTTCTATCATGTCCCCTAACTCTCTCCTATCCTCTTTCTCTCTTTCTCTATCTCCCCCCCTCTCTCTCTCTCTCTCTCTCTCTCTCTCTCTCTCTCTCTCTCTCTCTCTCTCTCACACACACACACACTACCTCTCATCTTCTCTCTCTCTATTTATATCGTTATCTCTCTCCCCCCATCTCTTTCTCTTACGATTGACTCCACAATATATGATTCTCGACTTCGTCTTTTCTCTTTCCCCATTTTTCGTCTCGTTTGAACACATTTGTTTTACCCCCTTCTCCCCTTCTCCCCTCTGTAAATCCATCTCGTTCACGACTTGTCTCTCAATGCTTGGAAATACATAGGGAAATACTGAAATATGTTACTCATTGCAGCAAATGCATGAAACAAACAACAATATCACGCATGGCTATGTGTATTTGCCTAAACTTAACCCCCATTGATCATCTATCCTAGGTCACCGCCGTTCAACAACCAATCGACCAACAATGGCCAAAGCGCTAACACCATGCTTGATGCTCATGGTTTTCTTCATGGCGTCATCAAGCGTCCAGGGAGTTCGTCACATCGTCTTTATAGTAGCGGACGACCTCGGCTGGAACGATGTCGGATTCCACAACCCCGATATGATAACGCCCAACATCGACAGACTGGCCGGGGAGGGAGTCATACTGAACAACTCATACGTCCAGCCCTTGTGTTCCCCGTCCAGACATGCAATCATGAGCGGCACATACCCATTCAAGTACGGTATGCAGCGGTTTGTCCTGATCCCAAATATCGGTAAATGCGCACCTCTAGAGCTGGAATACCTGCCCCAGCGGCTGAAGAAACTGGGCTACAATACGCATATCGTAGGCAAGTGGCACTTGGGCTTCTGTAACGTCAACTGTACGCCGACATATCGAGGATTCGACTCCTTTCTCGGTGTCTATAACGGCAAGGAAGACTATTATACCAAATACCTGGGGCCTGGTAAAGACTTTAACGAAAATTTGATACCGACCAGAAACGACGAATATTCCTCGATCGTGTACGCTAGGAGAGCAAGAGAGATCATTACAGAGCACAACTCGACGAAACCTCTTTTCCTTTACCTACCTTTCCAGTCCGTTCACAGTCCGCTACAGGTACCAAAGAGGTTCGAAGACATGTACCCCAACGTACAGGACGCTCAGCGTAAAACCTACTCCGGCATGGTGAGCGCGCTAGACGAGGCGATTGGAGAGGTTATCGAGCAGTTAAAGCAGAGTGGATTGTACAACGACACCCTGATCGTGTTCACGACCGATAATGGCGGCCTACCGATGGAGGGCGGGAACAACTACCCACTCCGCGGGGCCAAGGGAACCATCTTCGAAGGTGGTACCCGAGCGACGGCGTTTGTTCACGGAGCCGGGTTACAGAAGACTGGTTACACGTACGGCGGCCTCATGCATGTTGTCGACTGGCATAATACGGTTGTAGCTGCCGCCGGTGGTCCCGAGGTCACGGGAGTTGACGGTTTGAACCTGTGGGAGTCTATCAGAAAGGGGATCAACTCTACGCGTACCGAGTTCGTCTATAACCTCGATAATAAACAGGAAGGAACCAATGGGCATGCGACAATACGGGTAGGCGATTACAAGCTTATTGACGGCTACCCAGGTAAATACACGGACTGGTATAAACCACCGCAGATTCACGATAACGGAATTGCAAACGAAGATCACAACTCACCTGAAAACGACCACCAAGACCAGACGCTATATTACCAGCCGAGAAAGGGAGCCAGTACCGGTACAAGACAGTACGAGGGAGCCAGTTCCGGTACAACACAGTACGAGGAAACCAGTACCGCAACACCACAATACGAGGGCGATGGCCTGTACAACATCCGAGACGATCCTGAAGAACGAGTCGATCTCTCGGACACACATCCTGATATCGTTAAGGAGTTAAAAGCCAAGCTCGCTGAGTACAGGAAGAGTATGGTTCCCCCGCCAGAGTTACCGTTTAATCCAGCTGCGGACCCGGCGAAACATGGCGGATTCTGGGTACCAGGATGGTGCTAATGTGGCCATAGACATGGATGTTTTCCACCCTCCAATCGATTAATAGAAGACAATATTAGAGAATTTAATCAGATTATCATAGTTAAACAAAGATTGAATGCACTGGAACAACTTGTGAAATAAATCACGTTATCTAGTTAGATATTGATACGGAATTTTAAGAACTTTTTTGTGTGTTTCCTTGTGATGACTGTTATATGTACACATATGTCTGAGGTAACGTTGTTACATCCGCTGGTTGATTTTTGAAGGCTTACATCGACATTGTTTTAAAATAATTGTCCCCTTTAGTGCTAGATGCAATGTCTGGAATATCAACCGTCGTTAAGTGTTACAAGTCCATGACTATCAATAACATTTATTTAAGTTTTGTTTACGAGATTTAACAAATAAGCTGGAAGAGTTTCATAAGCATAAGCGCTTTCCGATTTACGATTATAATAAACGTAACTCAGTAATGCATTAATTTCACAAATTGTAATGTTATGTTTGATTATAGAAATTATTGACATGATTTACGAATTCCGAAAAACAATGTATGATATATGACGCATCGTGTTCCTTTCATGAGTAAATAAAGTAATTCTTATTACCCATATGTGTTATTATTTATGCCTTTTATCTAAATAAGTCTTCAATGTGCCATGGTTCTAAACTGTTTGACAATCATAGCTAAGGAACACAACTGTGTAGGCCTCGGCTCTGTTTGTACCAATGTTGCTTAATAGCGTAGATAGTCCCATAGAATACTATAACACTTCCCCAACACTATTCTCAATGGAACAGAATAGGATCTGATATTTAGGTATATTAGTAATATAATAGTTGAAAAAATGAAAAAGAGAATGAATGTTCTATTTGTTTATGTCATTTTCTCATTAACGTAATATACTTTACTGGAATGTTGGCATTGAAAGAAGGATTAAACATGGTGCATGATTGCGGTTTTCCTTGTTCAATTAGGTTATCCAGCTTAGTACTGAACTATTACAAGGAAGTATAGTTAGATGAAGTGGTGTCGCAACATTACCACAAACAGTTAAACACAGGATTGCAGAGGAGTTGAAATGCTTATTGTGTTTTATATGGGAAAGCTGTCAAAAATTGCATCATTATCCAACTGTTCCATGTATGTAATCGTTAGAATACCCATTTGAGACATTTTCTTTCGTCCGATTACTTTGGTCGTTCTCGACATACATCAGTCCGGGCCGGAACTATTCGTATTACACCGAATAGTTCCGGCCCTGACCGGTGAATACCGAGAACGACCAAAGTAATCTGGTGAAAGAAAAATGTTTCAAAATTGCGGATTATGGATATTCCACCTTAAATTTGCTCTCTCTCTCTAAAAGAAAATAAGAAAAGAAAACGAAACCATTGTGAGAAAAGTAGCAAAATCCTTATGAAAAACAACTGTACCTTTTGTCACAATGGCTTCCTCATTATACATTATACACAGACATTTGATCATCTGTCTGTCGACGCTTTTCAGTATTCAATGGTTCAACTTGATATTTCTGTTTATAGCTAAAGGCAAAACACGATATTCTTTACTCCACAGAGTCTTGAAAACACCTGATTTAACATCGAAGTCAATGAGAATTCAAGATCTCAAAAGTAACAGGTGTATGACCGTGCCAAGCCTGCAATACTTGTCAAGATAGCACGCAATTATACAGCGTATCGGACGTTTATTCTCTTGCAAAATGCGTTCATCCACCTCTGCAAACTAAGTGAACGAATATATAGTGACAGTCCGGTAACTTTTGGCCCTTCTTTATTCTATATAAAGACAGTCCTTTTTGGTCCTTCGCAGTACCTACCATGACGAATTTCATAGTTAATCCACCATGTTTCACGTATTCACACTCTGTACAAAGTCATATATATGCGAAGAAAAAGGGTGATCAACATTTTAAGAAAAATAATTGTATAGGTCAAAAATTAAAAATATGGATAATATCCTAATTGAAAGTACAATATTATAAGGCGACACGGCATTCGAAGCGTATCGGAGAGACGGTTTCAATGATGTGTTACTTTGTCATATTGCTAAGCCCAATATTGAAATAGGAGGGAATTTTGTTCTACATTAACGCAAATTTTAAGCATAAACCGTTTAGTAAAACGGAACCCAGTTCTTTATACCACACTCTAGAATCTTACAAAAAAAAATGATGAGGTAAGGGAAGTGCACCTGCATTATCACTGCGCCTTCCGCGACTTCTGGAAAAACAACAAACTAAACATTATGATCATGACCAACACCAACAAAATATCAACATCCATCAAAAAGACCCCTTCATGTATCCTTTACGCATATTTTAAACACAATAGGTAACATGGTATTAAGTAACGGTACGTCTACGGTGATAAAAGTGTAGTAAAAAATGGATCTCAAAGGCAATGCTGTTTTTTAGGAATGAAAAATAGCCATGCGTTAAAAAGTATTGTTCGCAAACATTCCCCGTCTGTTGGCCTGCCTGATAAGAATAAATTGCACGCTATGCTGAGTATCAATAATTATCCTCGGAGCCGTCCGTAATGTTCCACCACGTGGTTTATATGGCGGACAATGTTAAAACGAGAGCAAGGACGCTGTTATACAACTGGTTGTGTATAGGTGTTATTTTGGTGTTATAGGATTACAATGTTTGTTACATTGTCTATACCTCAATTCAAATTGTTGAAAATTACGAAAACCAATAAAGTAGTGAACAACAGTGCATCAATATGATTTGTTTGTTTGGGATTGTTTGCAGTTGATAAAAAAGACCAATCGTGACGGACGTTGTCGAATGGTCTCGACTGTGTTCGGGAGATTGTTGAGTATGAAATATACCGCGTCATAATTATTCATGCATAGAGTGCGATAGACGGCGAATGTTGGTGAACAGTACTGTATTGTACAAGGGCTTACCAACTGCGTGCTGAATCACAGATACACGCACCACGGCGCGGTCGTGTACTCGCTTCATTCAACAGATTCTAACACAAGGAACAATCGTGATTTAGAATCAGACGGACCACACATGTAATTCGGTAAATTATGGGTTCCAAGAAAAATGCGTTTACATTGATTGCCAAACCGCCAGAGCTGCTGTGCCATTCCCTTTACAAATCTTTTTTGAACGTAATGTGTGACAACAAATGATTAATTGTATGTCTCTTGTAGTTGAAAGTTCTTGGACGTCATACAACAAAAGTATTTTGTAAAATTATGGAAATGGCGTATGGTATTCAGCTATGCTCTTAACAAGTAAGCACAGAAAAAGCTTAATGAATGTAGATAATGATCGATAAATGTGTTTTTCTTTACTTTCGTGAGTTCCGAAAAAAAATCATTCGATGTCCAGGGACTTTAATACTAATTCAAACGTATTAAAAACAACATGTCTACGACAAGTCCCCCTGTTCCGTATAATTTCCTTTTAATTTCAATCTGGCGCACTCGTGTTATTGTATCTAGCGCCAACCTTATCCGATTGATTCAGGCATAGATACATTGTAGTTAGTCTGGTTCCCGTCGTACTATAATAAATTAGTACCAATATAATGTTAAGGGGCAGGTAATCTAGACGTCATTGTATTTCATTCCATACGTGTAAGTTACAGCTTGGATCATCCGAGTAAGCGCCAACTTTGAACGGACTCGTTGTTTTATCTGTAAGTAGATGGTTAGGCGATGCAATACACACGTTAGTTAATCCACTTTAGTAGGCGACTTAAACTTTAATTACACGGAAAATCGATAAACGTTTTAAATAGTGTTTGTGTAACTTGAAGACCGCGCGTCCTGTCTTTTAACAGAGCCGGAGTAAATTAGATATTTTATTAATTTTAGGGGGAATGATCCAAGCTGTGACTGTGTGGTAGAATGAACTATAGGTCTGGATCAGACTAGGGGTTTATATCACTTTAATAGTCAATGTTAAATCATGTTCTATAATACTCAAAAATGCGTGTTATACATTAATAGGAAGAAGAACCCTACTTTGCTTTGGTTCTGAGGCCAACGCTGTTTTCAGCAAGTTCTCAGTATTATTGCAGTGCAAGTAGATTAATTCGTGCCTCCTTGGTCTTACCTATTTCGGCTTGAAAATTAAGAACTTTTTAATGTCACATAACAATTCAATTGATAAATAGCTACCCGTGAGAGTACCCGGAAAACAATCCGTTCCAAATCAACGCGACTAACAAATACTCAAACGTGAACCATTCTTTTTTGTATGGTGTTTAAATCCATATCAATAATCTTTCAGATATTTAATGGCTTTCCTGGATACATCGATGGGGCTTGAATACGGGACCCCGAGTTCCTTGTCCGCCAACATAACTATCAACCTATGAACCATTCTTTACTCAAGCGCCAAAGTAGTCGTTTTGTGTCCATATACGGGTGGCGAAATGGAATTGCCGTATTCCACTCTCCCCAATTCGAAAAAATTGTATCAGTCTCAGTAAAATTCGTATCTGCTTCGGTCGAAGACATCTAGCATAGTTTGGGGAAAAAAGAAATTGCTAATGTGAGCAACTTATTCAGTCCCCAAAAAATGATTTTTAATTTTTTGTTATACCGTTGGATGTTAGTCGAATTTGATTTGTGATGTTATCAACGTACGAAGACTCCCTCAACATCCTTCGTTAATCCTTATAGCGCTGGAAACAACTTCATGCTTATGCAAACAGGTAAGATCCAAGTAAATTGACGGCTAACCCGTGATCTAATCTACTTGCTCCTCTGAGTATTTTTCTTCATCACAATCACGCAGATATTGAAGGCTTGGGAAAGCAGACGACACAATACCTTTGTTTTAGAGAATTACGCAGCATTCTAATCGATAGACCTACAGACAATCCACAAAACGTCCAGCTGAAAAATCGGGTTTCTAAACTATAAACATTAAACCCTTTACCAAACAACAAATTATGGACTGTCTAAAATTGAAAGAGGTTGCAGACGACATTTCAAGATGTGATGAAATTGACATATATTCTTCAGATAGAGCAGAAAACGTTGTTGGAAAAAGAAAGATTGCTCGTCACGAGCAATTTCTCCGTTTCCCACAATGTTTTCTAAAGTCGTCCTCAACAAAGTGGTCAAATATCGTTTTTGTTTGGGAAAGGGTAAAAAGAATCACAGTTCTTAAACTATTGATGTTGTTTTCCGTTATCATGTGACTCTTGCGAGACTTCACGTGAATCTCATGATATAAAGATAATGCAAAGTTGACATTTATGCTTTATCAAGTTATGCGTCCTCTATTTTAACCGCTGATAAGTGTTTATATAGTGTAGGATATATAAGGGTATCTGTTGGGTATCGCTAAACTATAAAGCGTAACGTGACTTGTGGATAATAGGAAACACTGGATCACTTGGACTAACAACGCTCAAAAACTGTCGTTTCTACGAAGAGGGATCTTTTGATTAGATTCGGTTGGATTTAAAAACTGTGTGAAACAGTGTTAGTCATTGTTCAAAGATAAGATTTCTTAATAATGTATGCTTATGTTCAAATGATCTTAATTTTACTACTGCATATGGCCAAAACGTGACCAATTTTGCCTGGTGGTTTTGTCGAAGTTTGATCAAAGCATCGGGTTTCCAATGACTTTAAAATTGCTTCTTCACAGAAGGGAAACATTTAAAAGTAAACACCTTTTGCATTGTTGTTTGATATACAATTATAGCTTCAAAAGGGAAACATTTATCGTGACAAACAATTCCTCCTTTTGCCACAGTAGTTTTTACATAGCATCCCTTAGAAATTATGAAGTTTTTTAATGATTTCTGCTTATGGCTTCAAAGCTTGAACAAATGAAGCAAAGCTGAAAATAATCATGATTCATTTGTCTTCGGTATTGATGTCTTGCATTTAATGTGAAATGAATATGTTTGGTACGCATTCATGAAATTCTTTCGATGATGACCACTAATAAACCAAATTCTGTATGATCTTTACTTTAGCAATTGAAAGCAAGGTGGACTGAGGTGTATATCAGGGGAGTTCGTAACTTATGTAATCAATCGTTGTACTTTCTTTTCTCGCTAGGATTAGGACGATGTTATGACCCAAATCATTCAGCATACCCATTTGTTACAAATATTTCATACCGTTTTTTGTCTGTGTTAATACGCATATATCAGAGCACAAAATAACATTAAAGTGACTATAATGTGTGTTTTTATTCATAAACCATTCCTTTATCTCCCAGAAACGGACTTACTCACTAAGCGATATGTGTAGATACAAATGTGTACCATTATTATGAGATTCTTAATAGGGGTTCACTGTCCATCTGTTTACCCTTTTTGGTCACGCAAATTCATCAGAGCATTGAAAGGCACGGTAGCTTGCTTTCTATATTTTTATGTAAAGATAGATTTTCAGCAACTTAAAAAAAGAGAAATTTAAAATAGTCTGTTTTTGAAGTGACGTGGAACAATCAAATCACCTTTTTAACGTGTGTTACCTACAGAGCACAAATTGTGAGAGCATCTTTTCTTTACTTCTATTCATGCCATTTATCATCATTGGTATGAGAAATGAGAATAGTATCGACATAACATAACTTGTATTAGCCAATTACCAAACAATAACGACATTTGGTCAATTTGTTGCACACGAGTCTGGAAAACATTGTGGAAAAGGGAAACGTGCTTTTATCGAGCAATTTCTCCCTTCTCTGACATAATTTTCTGCCATATCAGAACATTATATTTCAATTTTATCACATTTGGAAATGTCTTTCAATTTTAGACCGTCGAAAAGTTGTCGTTTGGTAAGGGATTAACACAGCGAAATATGACTACTGAATAATAAATGTACCTTGCTATACATGTATTTCAGATACAAGATGGCGAACATGATGCATCCTCTAGCGATCACTGTCACCCTACTGCTTTGTTTCACAAGCGTCCAGGGAGTACGACACATCGTCTTCATCTTAGCGGACGATCTCGGTTGGAACGATGTCGGCTTCCACAACCCCGATATGATAACGCCCAACATCGACAGACTGGCCAGGGAGGGAGTCATACTGAACAATTCGTACGTCCAGCCCGTGTGTACTCCGTCCCGCCACGCTATCATGACGGGCACATACCCATTCCGATATGGTCTCCAGAGGGGGGTCATCCTACCCGCAGAACCCAAATGCTCGCCGGTTGACCTTAAATTCTTCCCCCAGGCCTTGCAGAGTATGGGCTACCGCACGCATATCATCGGCAAATGGCATCTTGGCTCTTGTAACCTCAACTGTACCCCTACGTACAGAGGCTTTGATTCCTTCCTTGGTTATTACAACGGGAAGGAGGACTATTACAACAAAACTATTCAGGGCGGCATAGACTTCAACGAGAATACGACTCCTATCAAAAACGAGGAGTATTCAGCCTTCGTCTACGCCAAGAGAGCCAGGGGGATTATTCTTGGCCATAACAAGTCCACGCCGTTATTTCTCTATCTGCCATTCCAATCAGTGCACTCCCCAATACAGGTACCGAAGCAATACGAGGACATGTACCCCAACATCAAGGATACCCAAAGACGCCAGTACTCCGGCATGGTCAGCGCAATGGACGAAGCGATCGGTAACATTACCGATGCGCTCAGAGAAGCGGGGCTCATGGACGATACTCTTATCGTATTTACCCCTGATAATGGAGGTATGCCTATAAAAGGCGGGAACAATTATCCACTTAGAGGCGCCAAATCCACCATATTCGAGGGTGGTACCCGAGCGGCGGCTTTCGTTCACGGTGCCGGGATTCAGAAGACCGGATATACATACGACGGTCTAATTCACGCAGTCGACTGGAACCCGACTATCATCGCAGCTGCAGGAGGTCAGCCATTGGGAACCGGCCTTGACGGAATCAACCAATGGGAGGCGATCAGCACCGGAGCGGAATCGAAAAGGACGGAACTCGTGTATAATCTGGATAACGCCATCATTGCTCAACAAGGCCACGCGGCCATACGGGTCGGGGACTACAAACTAATCGAGGGGTTTCCCGGACCTTTCCCCAACTGGTACGAGCCGGAAGAGGTGACCGTTCATGATGTGGATGAGTTACTGTTGTCTCACAACTATGACGAAAACGAGTACTTCCAGAGAAAGTCGGAGCAGCTTGTGGAATTCATGCCCACACAAGAGTGGAAGGGAGACGGCCTCTATAATCTTAGAAATGATCCAACCGATCCATCCTGAAATCGTGAAACAACTCAAAGCCAAGCTAGACCTGTACCGGAAGGAGCTGAAAGAGCCCGTCAATCCGCCGTCTAGTCCAGACTCGAATCCGGCTAACCACGGAGGCTTTTGGGTACCCGGATGGTGTTAGTTAAAGACAGTGAAACATTTGTTTTTGTTTTGTTCCAAAGACACTATTATGATTTTAATTAGCTATAATCGTTACATTACTGATTCGGATTATAACCGATATTACAAAATGCTTTGTCAGAAAGATCGTGCTTATATTGTGAGTAACAGATGAATTCGATTCTTCGGCAACGAAGTACCTTTCATAAAATAGTTTTAAATATGATTTGAATATTTGCTGTTACATTAGTCCTTTATCAAACAATAACGAAATGAAGACGGAGAGATATTCCTCTAGCTATTGCATATGAATTATGTTCCAAATTTAACTCTGTTGCATTATGGTAGTGGTGGTAGTTATTTGCTTTTATTAGAAAAGTGTTATGATAAACATTGGTCAATCGGGAAGCAGAATATATGCGATGGCATCAAATTAAAGCATGGTCCTTGTGTAATATATGAATACGTGTTCTGTTCTAAGCTGTCGTTAATTAACTCAATCATTTCTACCTTATGACTCGTAATCATTTAAAGAAGACGGCAAAATAATTCACCTGACAATATATTCATGGCAAAACATAATGTTTGTTTGAATAAAATGAAAAATATTGAAGAAAGTGTTGTTTAGCTTGTTTTGCAATTCAATACACACGGAGAGCACTAACATTGAAAAAAAGAAACATTTGTTATAAATCAGAATTAACAAAACAAATTTCGAATGGTTTGGCGAACATTAGCCGTGTAACCCATTACCAAACAATAACGACATTTGACCACTTTGTTGCAGACGACTCTGGAAAACATTGTGGGAAAAGGAGAAATTGCTCTTAACGAGCAATTTCTCTTTTTCCCACAATGTTTCTTGCCCTATCAGAAGATTATTTTTCCATTTCATAGCATTTTGAAATATCGTCTGCAAACTCTTTGAATTTGGGACAGTAAAAAATTTGGCGTTTGATAAAGGGTAGAACCTGAAAAAGGATAGAACCTGAAAAAGATTTTTCTTGCTGAACCTAATTGATTTACTTTTTGGTTGAAATGAAGGAGATTCATGAGGTATATTACTCTTAAGGGTAATTAACTCGGTAAATACCAGACATATTGTTACTTGGAGTTTCTTCCCTTTAAAGGAAACGGAAGTCGCTGAATAATTTACCCCTCCCGTGTTTAATGCCGCTCGAAGTTCGGCACAGTGGGGCATTCCTCTGTAAAGGTGATGGTCATAAAGCCACATAACATAAATCAATTTTTTTTAAGAAGATGCTTCCCACTACGTACTCGGCCTTAAGTTAAATAAACAAATGCAGTTGCAGGGAATTATTTGTCCCACGAAAACAACTTTACGTTTAGGCTAATTCACTTGACGTCGATTTCGAAACAAGTGCTTTCAACTTGTATTGATCCAAATCAATTCTGATACCTGGCAACATAGCCAGTACTTGCTCCGAAACAGGATTAATGAGGGTCGCAAAAAGGATCACGCTACTCAAGGGATTTGAGCCAACATCTCCCGAGTCCAGAGGCCTCCGCTCTACTCTTTTCCTTGCAATGGGATGATTTTAGAAAAAAAAATTGTTGCCGAGAGAGTGCGTCTAACCAAATATCGAATGCCGTAACCGAGAATTTAACCAAAGCGAAGAACCGATTGGTTTCAAGTTCTGTTCTCAAAATATACGACGGCCCGTACAATCGTTATATAAGCTCGTTGCATGAATACATACTAATCAACAAACAAATATACCCGTCAATTAGTGACAATAATACTCCTTCGCAGCGATCTCACTTTTCACTTTGGCTAGGAGCTCTCTGCTATTACAGAAAAAATCCTTCGAGATATGGAAGAATTATATTTTTTTGTTCATTGAAAATTTTGAATCGAAATCTGAATATAGCATCGTTTCAAATTTAGAAGTTTGACTTTTTTGGCCCAATAAATACAAAAAATTAATGGCAAAATATATCTATATGTAAAAAACTGACAGAAGTTGCTTCAATTGTACCGAAACCAGTTCGTAACGTTACTTTTTTTTCTTGTTGGTTCGCAACAAGGTCCCATAACAGGCAACCCAGGAAAGGTTTATTCGATATAATGAAGCAATAAAGTACATAGGGTCATGCTCTCAAAGTAACGGCCATCAACAGTGTATTTTCGTTGTAAAAAGATCGTCTCAAGGTGGATTCTTTAATACACATTTTGAAAAAATTTCCATAGTCATGACTGACATGTATGCATGAATTTGATTCGTCATTTATTTTCAAAGCATGGCTTGTTGATTTCAATCATAAAGAACCGTTTCTTTGGCGGCTGCGCTATATTGTTTGGGCCACATGACTGTATCTGTCGTCACGTGATTTCTGTGATGGCAGTGGTTCTGTACCGTAGTGTAACACAAGGAAGTATTCCTGCGTGGTGTTTGAGTGACAATGCATTCCTTAAACATTCTGTAGATTTATGTCACTGCTGGAACATAGACGAAAACGCTTGGAGTATAGGGCACACTCTAGATTGAATTTGATTGACTCCCTATACATAAAGAGAAAAAATACAACTATAACAGACGTGACAAAGGCCATTTTGACAAGAAAGTGGGAAAGGTGGACTTACGTAGCCGATCACTGAGTACATGGTCAAAAGGTCAGTTCCATTAGTCACATTTGTAAACATTTTACTTAATTTTACTAAAAGGGAGATAACTTATAATCTCCGTGAATTTCTATACAAAAGTTACTTCCCCTTGTAGAAGTATATCGTTGGATCTTGCATTCAACAAATAAATCTTCACTTGTACAATACATTCTTTTCTATTATTTTTTACAAAGCAGTAGATTCAAATCGAAACAATGCTTAGTTAAGATAGTTAAGTCGTTATTTCGACGAGATAATAAAGTCGTTATTTCGAGTTAGTAAGTCGAAATAACAAGATAATTAAGTCGCATTTTTTTCGACATACTAACTCGAAATAACGAGATAGTTAAGTCGTTATTACGAGTAAGTTGACCAATCAGATTCACTCACCTTTTAGCTTAAAGTATAATGTATATTACTTACTCGAAATAACGACTTAATTTTTTGTTATTATCATTATTGAAAAAAAAATCGCATACATGTCACTTCTATTCTACCATATCTTAAGCACACAGCATGCAAGTTGATTGGACGTCAAGGGTAAAACAGTGGATGCAATAACTTTTGATGACTCTCATAGAAGTTAATCGATTATTACTTCATAACCACAACCGCAGCAGATAAATCAAGAAGCAAATGCAGTATATGTGAATGTTCCTCATGACGAGCTATTTATCATTTTGTTACAATGGTTTCTACGTTTATACCCAATGTGTCGTCTTCTACTGCTCTTGATATTGAATTTATAAAAAAAAAAATAACGTGGATAAGACCCATTTGTTTGACTAATGTCAAGCTTGCGTAAACATTTCTGTTACTCAATAAAGAAAATGAATAGAACACCGATAAGGATAAAAATCATTA